>JAAQPG010000001.1:0-20790 GCA_013186905.1 Fusarium udum
GCACAGGCACAGGCACAGGCACTACATGTTAGGCCGTGAATACGGAGCATGTACAGAGACTCCGATAACAAGATCGAGATCTGCTGGGTGCCGTCTCCACTGCCTTACATGTGTACATACATCCATCCATCCCCAGTACCAAGTTTCGTAGAGCATCCGGTTATCGTTTTTATGTGGTGCCAAGCTCAAACACCACAAGGCCTTGAATAGCATGATCAACAGCCTGGTTGAACAATGTGGCCGCATGAGTTCTGAGGAGATATCTTCATTTCGGTGTCCTCCCATCCGTATTCATAGCCTATTGCGCAACCTCATCTCACCTCGAGACGAGTGGATGTCTCATCATGAACCTGAATTGTGCAGTTTTATTCTGTCTCTTTTGTCTCTTTCGTCGACAACCAACACCCAATACAATCCCCCCCCCCCCCGCGTTCAACTCAGCCAGTGCAATGCAATCGTGACAATCTCTTGGCTGTTAGAGAATCAGACTGGCCAATCATTTCTCGTCAATCCCCGCGCGCGTCGAGACCGAGGATGAGGGCGCCTGATGATGCATCCGCTGTTGAAATGGAAATGGAAATGGTACATACTTTCACGGTCCTTGTTAAGGTAACGCTAGTGGAGGGTTACCTAAGATCCCTGCATCCTCACGCCCCTAGTTTTGCAGTGGCCCACACCTCACCTCGATCGCGAGCTCACCTTTACCTTGACGTTCTCCCTTTGGTCGGTTGGATCTTTCTTAGCACTCTCAATCGCCCATTCCCGAAACACGTACTACGTACGCCCTCGATTTACACACACCCTTGCTTTTACTTGGTTATCGCAACCTACCTTGCCTATCGAATCGAATCGTTGCGCTGCATTGTACTGCTGTGCTGTGCTGTGCTGTGCTCTGCTCTGCTCTGCTGTGCATCTCGACGTCTCCTCCTCTCACTTCTCTTGCCCTCCTGTTCTCATCCTCTTTTCTCACCCCGTGATAATACTCATTACTGCGACTTCATGCGAGCGAGACAAGAGAGGTCCGAGTTCAATCAGGCCCTATTCAATTAAAGTACATATGACATCAGTCTCGCTCTGCCCGAACTGAACGATTTCGATTAATATCCGCCCATCCAATCTTGATACCAAGGCAGAGCAGAGACAGTGCTCACGCAGAGTCCCCCTCTTTAGCACTCTCTCTCTCTCTCGCTCGCTCGTTCGCGCTCTTCCTGTCGTGTCGTGTCAGCCCGGGCGCTCTCCATCCAATCCCTGTCGCTGTTCTCATCATCCTCCCTGCGCTGGTCCCCACCAGGCCTCACACACGGCGGCCACAGGTACAGCCATACGCGGTACAGACAGCGCCCACTGAGAGAAGGCCTAGTACCCATCTTCAGCAGGTCCCAAGACGCCTCCGCACGCCAGCTGCTGCCATCTGCTGCGCCGGGGCCCTATTTTTTTTTTTTTTTTTTTTTCACCCTTTCTCTCTCTTAGGTTCCCTTCTCGCCCGCATTCACCTGCACTTGTACTGCAGGGCGCGTTGCAGTGCACTAATCTTGGGCACCACACCTTGCACCTCGTCTTGGTTGTATCATTCAACAATCAACTTCCGTCTCCTCTCTTGCTCGCACCCTCACTCTTACTCTTACTCTTACAAGATCTTACCTTTCTGCTCTTCCTCATTTACTCGAGATTGTTTTCGCTATTCCGGCTCAGTCAGACTTAATCGACATCTGCCTCTCGTCCATTTTATAGAGAGTAATCGGCGACTACTCACTCACTCACCCTTTACTAGCCTTTACCGCTTCTACATATCTGCGCCTGGCTAATAATTGTCGACCCTGCCTATCCTGGTTCACGATTTGCTCTTTAATCACCAGCTTTCCCCTCTCGACAGTCCGCCAACCGAGCCGGTCTTGACTCATTTGCGACAATATTCTAAACCCCTTTGATCTGCTGATATTTATTCGTCAACGCGGCCTGGTCATCTTCATTCCTGCGCACCAAAGTCGCTTCTATATTCGGAGCAACACCTAGAGACCGTGAACGAACGAACCCCAGATACCGGCTGCTCGTCCTATTGAACGCTCCGACCAAGTCACGACAGCCCTGTCAAAGCAGCCCCACAGCTCATTACTACGTACCTTGAACTCCACGCTCCATCCAAGTCAGTAGAACGTCCTCTTCTTTCCCTCTCCCTCTTCCTTGCCGCCGTCCGTCATGCACACTCGTCCCATTAGGCTCTGCCGGTGTCCACTCTTTAACTCCCACCTTCGCCCGTTATCTTGCCGTCATCTCTTCCACTTTTCGTCCCCGGCATCGACTGACTAACCTTGATTTTAAAGTACAGCGTTTGGTTCAACCATTTTGCTCAGTACCGCAGTCCCATTGACCCGATATCGAGCTTCGTGACTCGATCGACATGGGCAAACACACGCGTTTCCCCAGTTCCACTGGGCCGCTACAAATATTCCAGGACGACATGCCAGAGAATGTCACCCCAATGACCAGTCACGCTCCTATGCCCTCTGCCCCAAAGCAAGCCCGGAGGCCCTTAACCAGCTCAACCTCAAACGTCGTTTTCAACCCGCCCACCCCCTCTCACAATGCGCACTCGCCCTTCAAGCAAAGGCCTTCCTCCGCCTCCCAAATCCCATTGGCCTCGGCCCACGGCAACAAATTAAACATGGTCGCGATGGCGCCTCCATCAAGGCGAGGCCATACCACAGATTCGTTGCAGAAGAAGCCTTATCTATCGAACTTCAAGACCGTGCCTCCAAAGCAAAGTTTTGACATGACCTGGGATTACGGAAAGGAGAACGTCCACCCTCAGCTCTTCCCGGCACCTCCTGCGATAGATTCGTCGGTCAGCAACTACTATCAGAAGCCAAACGGCAAGCGCGCTCTCATGGAGGCTGCTCCCATCAAGGAATTCAGGCCTGCCAAGAAGACAAAGGCTGAGCTAGCGACAGCGACAGAGCCTGAAGCAGAGACAGAGGCGACAACCGTTATTCCTCCCCACGACAGTTTCCCTCCAATTGTGGATGATGGCAACAAACCTGCCCTCAGCTACGCCGACCTGATTGCCATGGCCATCTTCCGATCCCCCAACCGACGACTGACACTTGCTCAGATTTACAAGTGGATCAGCGACAACTACTCCTTTTATAGCCCTACTGATGCTGGCTGGCAAAACAGCATTCGCCACAACCTCAGTCTCCAGAAGGCTTTTGTGAAGATCGAGAGACCTAAGGATGACCCTGGTAAAGGCCACTACTGGGTGATCAAGCCCGGTCACGAAGCACAGTACCTGAACAAGAAGCCGACTCGCAAGTCCGCCTCCGCATCCGAGAACCTTCATGTCATATCGACTCGACTCGAGCCTTCTCGGCCGGCTTCGGCACCGACTCAGGAACCCACGCTACCGCCCCCTGTTCCAACCTGCCAGCCGGCTCTGCCACCTCTTCCTACCTCCCAGGCCACCATGTCAATGCCAGTCGATCTCTCGTCCGACGCTACTATTCCTGTCTCTGACAACCTGGGTCCCGAGGATGCTGTTGACAAGGCCGATCAAGAACTCTCTCTCGACTCATATCTTTACTCGCCTCTGCCTGCCGCCATACACTCATCACCGCCTGTCTCTCGGCATGTGGATCATCGAAGTAACACGCCTCCTCCCGTCTCCCGAAATATTGCTTCATCTGTCTCACGGTCTCACAAGCGCAAGTTTGCATCCATGGATGACAGCGGTTACTATTCTTCTGTTGAGATGTCATCCGCTATCAGGCCTAGCCAAAAGTACATGCTGACATCTGATGCTGACCGCCCTCGAAACAAGTCGAGGGGCCGTGCTGAGGAGGAGATCGCCCGTATTCGGAAATCATCTCCTTTTAGCCCGACCAAGACACGATTCTATTCCGCCATTCCACCTGTCTCTTCGTCTCCTCTCCGACCAGCGTACGACAAGCAGATGCTGCCACCGATTACTCCTATGGTCAAACTTAACCCTCCTGCTCGACCACCTCCATCGGCGTCTCCAAACACCAACCTTCGACTTCACCGCGACGCGGTCCGGAACATGCTCCAGTCACCCGATAGGAAAGGCGACGCTGAGAACATTCCTTATAGCCCAGCTTTCTACCTAGGCAACGACTTCTGTCCGTCCAACTTCGGTGTGAGTATCCTTAGTGATGGAGAGTTCTCTATGAATCAGGACTTGACTGGTATGGGTTGCCTTGAGGACGGTACTTTCCCTGTCATGAGCTCAGTTGAGGCTGGGTCTCCTATGAAGCGTCCCGCGAAGCGTACCCGTCTAGATCGAACTGTCTCCACATCAGTTCTTGGTGATATCACCAACTCCGCTGCCAGAAAGCCCATAGCCTCTGCTCCACTCCTACGACCACCTGAGCAGTCTATGCAGTTCGATACCCCGAGCAAGGCATTCGAGGGCCTGAGCTCCCCAAGCAAGATGTTCCAAGAATCTCCTTTGCGAAATCAGTCCACAAAGTTTGCCGACTTCTTGAACGTTTCCTTGGACCCCAACGATTGGACTTCGGGGGCTATGATGGACCAACTGGACTTTGCACGCCCCACCGCTGGCGGCATTACAGATATGCCTGAGCTCGACATTTTTAAGGGTTTTGACAAGATTGGATCCACATCGCAGAACAGCAGAAATCCCCCGCGGAGCAACAAGCCCGGGTTACCGCGAAGCTATACGACTCAATTTTAAAAACCAAGACGACACTGAAAACGAACGTGGCAAGATGACGAAATAAGCATAAACGTGTATGACATTCATGATTTGACGAAAGAATATAAAAACATAACAATTCCTTCGAAAACTGACCTATATACAAAACCTGATTGTGGCTTGTATATGTTGGGTCGTGTCCGGTATGGACTAGAACAGAGAGAGACTCGGCATCAGTCGAGTGCTCGGATAGCTTCACGGCTAGCAGTTGACGACGATAATGACTTTGGGGCGCGTTCTACTCGCTCACAAGGCTTGGGATGGCGAATAGCAATTTTGTGGGATATGTTTTTGTTTTATTGCGTTTCCCTTTACCTGTTTATGCTATGCTATTCTCTGCCAGGAGTTTGGATGGTTCTCTGGGAGGAATGATGAATGGTATTGCGCGCATATTTCATGTTCTCGGTTCTGGGGGGTTGCTTGCTTTGGTTAACGGGAATGGAAAGTATAAGGAAGGGCAGGGAAATGAAGGGAACGGTCTGGACATTCGACCACGTATGGTAGCTATTATTTACAACTTGGCCTCAATAACAGTGCTTATTAACATTTACTACGCTGATGCAAAGTCAATATTGTGTTCCTCGCTGTGACTTGCTACCGGGTGAATCAGATCTTGTCTCTCCAGGCATCTCGTGTTTGGCTCAGGTAATGCACAGTGGCTGAGACACCCGATCTGGGCTTCTTTTTGGCGGAGGCACTTTTCTCGTGTGTCACTGGCAGGCATATGAGTCGTCCGTCATGTTGTTGGGAAGGGGTATCAATTATGAATGACCTATGTATACTGGTTATTGGCCATGACTCCTTAAACGCCTTTGATCCATTCATCCCAGATGAATGGATCTTCTATATCATTGACCAAGCCTGGTCAGCCCATGACTTCTGTAACTTATCCAACAAGTCCACTATTGACCGTGTCCCAGAGCAAATTGTGTCTACAAAGGTACCGCAAGGTTGAGGCAATGCAAGCGCCGCAGGCCCGCAACGATCTTGAGGTGTGAAACTCTTCCGAGCTCACCGTTTAGTATATACGCATCCGTGTTGCCCAGCCTGCCGCCTCTTTTTGATCAATGTTGATCTTGTAGGGGAAAGGGTTAGTACCCTGGGTTGTGATGGGCGGTATGTGATCTTTGTGTGTGTTAACGAATGCGACAATCTTCATCGCTGTTGCTGAGAGAGTCTGCTCCATTGCTCGTCGAACTTTAGCACGTTCTAAACCACTTATTAGCAACTCCCTGACGATACTTTATTTAGAGCGAGGAGGAGCCCATACCACTCTCTGTTCTTGGCTCGGCGACAGTCACTTTGATGGTCCAACATTCCCAACAAACCTCTTCGTCGCCACGGGACAGCCAGGCTTTGCGACGACGTTTCTCGAAAAACTGGACAACGAGCTGACCACGCCCACCGTTACCACTTCCGGTGCTGGCGCTGCTAGCACCGCCTGATGAGCGCTGGACATCGATCTGACGCTCAAGAGCCGCGACGCGTTGATCTATCATAGTCTCAAGCTCGTCGTCGTCAACATAGGGAAGCGTCGTGTCAAGGACCTCGCGGGTTTGTGGGACGATGGAAGGGAAAAATCGGTTAAAGAATATGGTATGCAGTATTCCTGTGAGAAGGCATGTTAATGAGGCTCATTCATGATGATTTTGAGAACATGGTCACTTCTTTGTCGTCACAAGTATAGCGGGGTGGATGTCCAGGGTAGGATGACGATCAAGGGAACAAGCAAGCAGAGCCAAACTTGCCTTTGACTACCTCACGAACCGAGCGCGGGTCGGCGAATACGTCGAGAATAAACTCTGGCGGTTCTTGTTGGTCCATATTATCGGTGCTGTTGTAGAGTCGATTGTGGGCTATGATCATGGTTGAGGAGACGGGAGTTGAAGATGGAGGCTGAGATAGATTAGTAGGTATGGAGATAAGTAAGTAGGTGCTAAGATAATGACTCTCTCTCTATCCGTAATAGTTAGAGGAACAACGTCACTGAGAACCATAAAAGGGAGGGGCATGGGATCGGTTTAGGTGGTCCCCACCTCACTTACCCCGTGCTTCAGCTCACCTCGGCACAGCCACACAGGAGATAGATCCTTTATCTCACCAGCCACAGTTCATCTCGTAAACTCCACCTCCACCTCCACCTCGGCCACGTCTACCGACTCCGACCACGGGGTAAAGGTATATCAAAGCCTCCATCCATATTCGGGGCCGAGGCTCGGGCTCATGTTGGCATTGGCACTGACATCCAACCCTGAACCTTTTTTTTAAACTCTCCTAACTCCAACCTTACCCCAACGAGAAGCTCCCAGACCGAACCCGAACTCTCAACGGCTTCTTTAACGTCCACATGCTCACGCAGTGGTACCCTTTGCCTCGGTGAATCGATCGGTATACTTTACGTACAGTTACAACTTCTGAACAATTGATCACCGTTTCCCCCAATCGCGTATCTTCCCATTATCTTCAAATCATGTTCACATCTGCTCGGCGCTGGCTGCGCAACAATCGTACGCCCATTGCTGTCGGCGTGGGCGTCATCGGTGCCGGTTACGTCGCGACGCAATATGTCATTGGAAAGCTTAATGATGCCCGCGAGCGCATGAGCAGCGACCGCATCGCCAAGGAGAAGTAACCATCAACCATCTGATACGCAGTGACACACAAATACATACTGACAACTCATGACACAGTCTGCGACGTCGCTTCGAACAGAATCAGGAGGACTGCACATTCACCGTACTAGCTCTCCTGCCCTCCGCCACGACTGCCATTCTCGAAGCCATGAACACGGAGCAGATCACATTTGAGATTCAGCAGATGAAAGCCACCAAGGCTATAAAGAACGGTGGCCTCGAATCTGCAGCCCCGCCCAGCATCGCAGATACTACATTGACAGAGGACGATGGGAAGAGTATGGCTGGCCAAAGCGAGAGCGGTGCACAGTCCAGCCAGGCCCCTACATCTTCACCATTTAACGCCGGTGGCGAAGCGAACAAGGAAGTACCGAAGCCTCGCAAGACGAAGCGACAACTATGGGATGACGTGACCATTAGCGGCGAGTAACAGCCTTGCTCTTCTTCTCTACACAGAACTAACACATACTGCAGCGGTGACGCGGTCTTTTACTTTGATATATACCCTTGCGCTGCTTACAATGCTAACTCGCGTTCAACTCAACCTACTTGGCCGAAGAAGTTATCTATCGAGCGTGGTGGCCCTCGCAACAGGTGGCCAACAAGGCACCATCAGTCTTGAGAACAACGATGACGACAACACAGAACAGACATATGGCAGTGACTTCGACATCAATCGCAAGTACCTGACCTTCAGTTGGTGGCTACTGAACAAAGGATGGGTGGACTTGATGCACCGAGTAGAGAGCGCCGTGCGCACCGTCTTTGGCAGTCTGAGCCCTAGGGATCTCCTGAGCTTTGAGAGGTTCTCCGAGTTGACGACTGAGGTGAGGAAGCTTGTCGAAGGTTCTACCAAGGAGGAGCGTCAGAAGTCAGACTGGCTCAACTTTCTCCTCCCACCCCGGGGCATGGAGGACGAAGTGATTCGAGAGTCGGGCATCCTCGACGAGACATCCAATCAGGGTGGCGAACAGTCAACACCCGCGTCACAGGCAATCCTGAGACGGCTGCTTGACGAGACAGCCGACCTCATCGAATCACCCAGTTTCACGCACGTCCTCACTCTTCTCCTCGACGCAGGTTTCTCCTATCTCATTGATAATAAGCTCGCCACGGCCGCGTTTGAACTCCCGGCCTCAGATGGTATCGTCACTCCCGAACTCAAGGATCAGCAACGCTCAAAGGTGATTCTACTGCCAAAGATCCTGTCGGTGTTGACACGTCAGGCACATGTCATTGGCGACGGAATGCCCAACGAATACCTCCAGAAGATGGAGGCTGTCCGTGATCTGGAGGCTTTTGCTGCTGTCGTGTATTCAAGTAATTGGGAGCAGGAAATTCGCACGGATGATGACCTGATGGCCAGTGCTGTTGATCTTGGCGCTTCGCAGACAGCTGGTGTCACCAAGGCATCGCAACCACAGACTCAGACACAAGTCCAAGGTGCACAAGGGGAATCCAGCCTGGTTGTGGTAGATCCTCAGGGGGGCTTCGAGAGCGCATGGGGACGAGCAATGGAGGACAAGTCGTGAAGAGTATGTGTTCTGGCTGTGTTTGTTGTGTTGCTACATAACTTTGGGAGTCATGGCGGGATTGTTACATGGAAATCAGGGATGGAGATAAAGGAGCAGCATAATATGGGAAGCATCTGGGCTATTGAAGACACAAACAAATGTCACATGTTAGTTATTTAGAGGCGAGAGTATGGTGTTGATATAGTTCAGTCGAGTCCGAGGGACTTGGTTTAACAACCCCCCTCGTGTAACATTGATGCCGGAAATGGCGTTGGGTGTAGTCTGCTCTTCTCTTCTCTACTTCCGCATGCCGCCTGAGCCGAACGTGAGGGACGTTTCCGGGCTCCTGGTACGGAATTGCGCTGCCATGCCGAAACTGTCATCCTGCTCGGAGCCGGGCAACACGAGTGCAGTGTTCTTGTGTCTGGGTTATCCTCCTGATGGCGGTGAGGCCAGTAGACTCACCTCTTTCATACCTGCAGCCCTTAGGCCATGCCCGGGAGCAGAGTATCTAGACTGACTGGAGGGACGTGAGTTTTGTTTCCCCGTCTCAAAGGCCTCATGGTCGTACGTGGTATTCTCAAAGGTAATACTTTGAAAAGTGCTGATTATTCTTGCTCCTTCCGCTCACATCAAGCCCCTGATGAACTGATCAAGGCCCAGCTCGAAGAGCTCGTTCTTGACACCATCGCCATTTTTGTGCTCCACAGGCGCCAGGGGGTTCTTGACCACTACAAAGAAAGTTAGCTCAGACGTCACACTCTTCCTGGCTCATAAACCACACCATATTCCACCCATAGGTTTATGTAAATTTGGTGTAGCACATTGCGCATGCTCAAGGTCGCTGTGTCGGTGAGGATAACAAATCTCAAGTTGGCGGGTGTTTCGTAAAAGTGTAGCTTATACTGGGAAGTGCGGTAGCTGATAAATGCATCATCGTCGCCGCCGAGCTTACGGACCATATTTCGAAGGGAGAAGACGGTGCCGAATAGGAGCTTTGCATCATCAGAGGATGTGCTCGGAGCAGCGGTTTCGGAGCCCGCTGATGGCGGAAGCCAGGACTTGGAGTAGACGCATTCGGCTGAAAGAGAGAAGAGAGCTGTCAATCGGGAGGTCTAGAAGGGGAAAGGCGAGGGAAGTTGCTCACTGTGTCGGTCGAAGATGTGGAATGAATAGACAACCATGACGGAGATTCAAGGGGGTTCAGGTCGATGTGTAAGTTGAACAGACAGTGATGGGTTTGGGTAGGTGTTGCTTGAACAAGTTGGCGGGCAGGTATAGCTGGTGTTGATTCGGACTCGAATTCCGCAGCAGTGGTGTACAGTATAGATCTCGTTGGGGTCGAGGATGGGAGTCTAGAGACAGATGTCGAAGCTGATGAGATTGCGATGTGTTGTGATGAATTGTTTTGGTGTAGATGGAGCTGGAGGTCAAGCCTAATAAGGTATGATGGAACCTCCCGCCTTCGAGCCTTACCTAACTAACTGTGGCGCCTGTGCCCATTGAAGTTTAGTGAAGAGCTTAGGCGGGGTAGGGCCTAAAGCTCTTGACCACCTCAGTTGGGCCCAGGCTGACTGCATTTGTTCAGTCCCCTAAGAGAATAAAATAGTGCCCCCACCCCCTGTAAGCAACTCGCTCAGCCAAGGCTCACTCACTTAGTATGTACTGATGGAAGGGACTCGAAAATGACGGGACCTTTGGTTCGTTCCATTCCTCTGACTGTACTGTCCGGTAAGTTACCTCTACCACCAAATGATATCACATGGCACTAACAATCACTCTTTAAACCCAATTTTTGTCTGTCGCGCTTCTCTTCTTCCTCTTTGAACCATTTTCAATTAGAGAACACACGTACGTACCCAAGGTGTCTTAAGGTAAGGTACCGCCTTGTCAGAAGAAACAATTCCTGTTATACTAAAGTATATCGGTTTACCGCGGGGTGCGGGGCAACATCACTGACTGATTGATAGCCTTTATTAGCCTTACCTACCTAGTCTATCGAGTTCGGTTTGACAACTCCAATCCGCCCAACCTCATATCTTTGTCTGGGCACATCGCATCGCATCACATCGCATATCAATCATCCCTGATAATGGACGCAGCAGCTCATCCAGAGATGAGGCCCTCGTTCACTTTCCCTTCGCCTCAAGTCAGAGTCGACCAACATGACGATGCCTCTAGCGATAAACCTCCCCCACCACTCGTCCATCACCTGTAAGTCAGACTCAGAGCCTACTCAATCTTTGAATGCGCCCAATGGGTCAGTTGACAATCGTATCAACAAAGGACGGAACCAACAGAAGTTCTTCATTTCTCGAGTCCTCTTCGGCATCACAAGAGAACCCCAAGCGCCCATCGAGAAGTCAAGGTGCGAAACTAACACCAGCATCAAGCAAGGCCTTATCGAGCTGACCAGTTCCACAGGAAACTCTCGATGCGCAAACACAGTTTGGGGATGAGGACGCCGATGGCTGCTCTCATCATCGAGTTAACCAGTATACAATATTGGAAGAAATCGGCAGAGGTTCTTATGGCGCTGTCCATCTTGCAAAGGACCAATTCGGAAATGAATATGTGAGTATTATACCCCCAAGCCAGCCGCCCGCCCAGTCCTGTCTCCGACTTACACAGCCTCAGGCCGTAAAAGAATTCTCTAAGGCTCGACTCAGAAAACGCCTCCAATCCACGATCCTCAGGCAGGGTCCTCGAGGCCCAAGGCGTATGGGCCCTGGCGGTCGAGATCCCTTCAATTCAGTGCCCCGGGTCAAAGACTCCAATGATGCGCTGCACCTCATTCGAGAGGAAATTGCCATTATGAAGAAACTAAACCACCCCAATCTAGTGCAGCTCTATGAGGTTCTTGATGACCCTGAGGAAGATTCCATCTATATGGTCCTAGAGATGTGCCGAAAGGGTGTTGTTATGAAGGTCGGCCTTGACGAACACGCCGATCCCTACCCTGAGGAAAACTGCCGCTATTGGTTCCGAGACCTTATATTGGCCATTGAGTATCGTGAGTGCAGTCCTCGAACCCCAATTCTTCTGACATGCTAACGATATGCTGCGCAGTTCATGCGCAGGGTGTAATCCACAGAGACATCAAGCCAGATAACCTGCTCTTATCTGACGATGACGTGCTCAAGGTCGTTGATTTTGGAGTTTCTGAGATGTTTGAAAAACCTGAAAATATGAGAACAGCAAAATCTGCAGGATCACCCGCCTTTCTCCCCCCTGAACTCTGTGGGAAGCATGGCGACGTGTCGGGCACCGCTGCTGATATCTGGTCCATGGGGGTCTCGCTCTACTGCCTCAAGTATGGGCGCATTCCATTCAACCGTGACGGCGTCTTGGACATGTACGACGCTATCAGGACCGATGAACCTTCCATCCCCGAGGATGAGAACCCGGACTTTGCCGATCTCATGCAGAAGCTACTCAACAAAGACCCGGAGCAGCGCATAACCATGGACAAACTTCGAGTAAGATGTTCAGACCTTGCGAGCGTCACAGATCACAGAGCTAACACCCAGGCAGGAGCATCCCTGGGTCACCAAGCAGGGTACGGACACTCTCCTCTCCGCTGAAGAGAACTGTGCCAACATGGTGGAGCCTCCAAATGAGCTTGAGGTTAACCGTGCCTTTACTCGCAAGATGAATCACCTCCTTTGCGTCATGAAAGCCATCCATTGCTTCAAGTCCATTCTGGCCAAACATCGGGCCAGATCTAACAGTAGCCCGCGTAAAGACGCCGAAGGTACCTTTGATGCGTCCCAGGAAAGGGCAAAGGCAGAGGTGATCGAGGCGTTGCTCTACCAGCGGCGCAAGTTTCTGAGTCAAAAGAGTGATGAAAGCAGCCAAATCCCGCCAATCCACGAAACTATGGGGACCAACACCCCATTCTTGGGAATCGGCACAGGAACAATGGACGAGTTCGCTTCCAATGAGGCTACTCCAGATATGGTGTCCGATTCGCCAACAGCAGTTGACTTCAACGTGTACGAACGAGCGTATGAAACTGCTATAGAGAACATCACGTCTGGCCAGAATGATTCCTCGAGAAGACCAACAGTATATTTGACCAAGTTCGTCAAGGAGACACAGAAACTGAAGGGGGTCCCTGGGCTCACCGGGAATGAAGACATCTCTGAGAATTCTGATGGCCTACAGAAATCGGGGCCAGCAGCCAAGCTTTCGCACCTCACATCCAAGCTTGGCCTCTCAGGGAAGCAATAAGAACAAAGTTTGGCTTTGGTCTAGGGAATAAAGCTACACCTTCGGGTAAGGCTACGTGTTTGGAAAGTATGTTGTACCATTATGGCGCTGCAGGTGATCACAATATGACTGGTAGTGGTGGATCAAAGGCGGTGGACTGTGTTTTAGAAGCTCGGTGATAGTGATACCACAAGAGATGCATATGAAGAAGCGTGCTCACCGTGTAACATGACCGTTGGATGCAACCGGGGTAATAGTCTGAAGCAAAGCAAATACCCTCATGTGCAGCAGCAGTCAGTAGTAGTAGGTAGTTAGTAGTAGTGTGAACTGCGGGCCGGTACGAGTAGCGGTGCAGCTGACGGATTTGGAGCCTTAGCAACTCGACCACGTGAAACAAAGGAGATGTAAAGATAAGAATCAGGTATGTGGTGACTCGTCTATTTCGGCGTGTTCGGGCAGCTAGGCCTTTGGTGAGGAGGTTGACAGCCATGGAAGAAAGGAACAACTTTGTGATTGATCTTATCTTGCACGAATTACATAACGAGGAGCACAGGCAGGGGCTTCGAGCAGGCGTAGCCAGTAGATAAAACATCTTGACAAGATATTAAGCCTGATACGCCGGTTCCATGCTGGCCGATGAGGAGAAAATTGTCCGAGCACGGCTGGCAGAAAGGGTCTACCAATCTCGACAACGTAACCCGCCAGAACAGCAACGGTGAGTGTCAGTCAAGATTAGTCGCGGCAGCGGGATGCTCTCCCGAAGACGGGATATAAAAATTCGGGATGACTAGGTACTTCATCATGCATACCTTACATAAGTGGGTGCCACTGTACAGAAAGGCACCAGGAACACCCGGCGCCACGTGGAAACCGTTGCTCAAGGTGTCACTATACATCAAGTGTACTATCGAAGCTCAGCAGCCAACCCCTTAGGGTTGCGATTGACGGCCACCAACATGCTGCTGTGAGACACAATTGGATTAAGTACCTTATGTAGTATGTATGTTGCATGGGCCCGTCCGTGTGCGTCGCTATCTGGCAGGCAGGGTCGAGATGAAAACATCGATAAGCTTGTGCGGGCTACAGGGATGGATGCTGGCTCAGGTAGCTTTTCGGCAGCAGAACCGGGGCTGTTTTGATGGGTGTCGACTGGGTGTACATAGTGACGGGAGCCAGTGAGCTCTCGGCGATAGAGCACGGGTAATCTAAACGGTGAAGGGACTTTGTTGTCGGTGTAAAAGATGCTGTGTAAGATGTTTGTTTGTTTGTTTGTTTGTTTGTTTGCCTGCCTACTAAGGTACTTACCTTAGCTGTATGCACTATACCTTACCTTATGTAAATCAAGACGGTGTGACGTCAACACACGAGATACCTTAGTATGTAGGTAGGTACCTAAGTACCTAGATTAATCCAAATATCGAAAAGATTGCGGTCTACGACGTAGTAGTCCATGATATCTGTCGCTTGCTAATGGCAGACCAGGGAGTCGCCGAAATATCCCATTTTGCTTAACATTGGATGTAGGTGCGTCGTGACATTGCGATGCCCACTCCTCACGGGTGCTGGAGATGGAGCACTCCCGTACCATACCTCTCTGGTAAATTACTAAGTGAATGTTGATATGTGATGGGGGCTGTTCGAGCGGTGAAGGGACCCGATCATGCGCATGTTTAAGGTGCCTTATCCAGTACCTAAGGTACCTATGAACAGAAGGAATATTCCTTGGTCAAAGAAAAGTCCTTCAGATATGATGTCAGTTTCTCTTCCTTGATAGAAATCGTCCAGAGACATTGGTATGTGTGTATGTATTCCAAACACTGGTCGCTAGAACACATGGAACAATCCTTATGTGTGATAAGGTTTTGTTAAAAGACCAGCTTACAGGGATGTGCAAGCTTTCACCCCCTGCAGGCTGGGGTTACGTTAGCAGAACCCTTAAGTTAAATACATACCACCATGCCGATCAAGCTATGCAATCCGTGATGGTTGCATGCAACAAGTCGGCAGCCCTGAGCCCCTGCTCAGTGCAAGAGCTTCAACAATACATACCTACATACTACCTGAGGTAGGCCAGATGTGAAGCTGAGTGCTGCAGGGTGAGGATTACATATATTACCGAGCTGCCCAGCACCAAGCTAAAGTTCAACAAATCGGCATATTGACTTGATTGGCCCGGTCGGAATATACTACCCAAGGTACTAATTAGTAGTTATCCGTATTTTTGGGTACTTAGGTTGGGGCGGATAGGATGTCAAAGTCGGAAGAAGCACTCGGAAAAGTCTAATCTTTTGCGCAAGGCAACCCAAACTAAACCCTTGAAGCTCGACGGATGGATTGAGCGAGCGGGTCACGGCGGTTTCGAGCAATCTGGAGGCCTCTTCTTTGTGAACAAATCTTACAGAAAAAAAAACAGGGCCAGATGATGCGTTGGCTGGCAGAGCTAGCTCCATTGAGGGCTGGTGGGGATGAAAGAGCCCCAGACTGTAGGTAGTGTCAGGAAGAGAGGATTCCCCGAGTGATTTTGAGGGTACCTATCCATTGCTACCACGATTGTTCATGTTAGTAGCAGTGTTGCGCCACCCACAGGGACAAAACGTTCACCAGCAGCTTATCGGTCACTGTTTTTTACTGGGTTCGAATGAAACTGCAAAGGATATTGGACATGTCAAGACGTCCATATTTGATACAGATGTGCCTTGATGCCACCAAGCTTGCCCGATTGTATGTACCTTGGGGGCCTGAGCAAACCTAACTACAGGTAAGAGAGGAATAATGGTCTCTTCGGTGCATGGGATGGCTGATACAGGACAGGTCGTTTGAGGTATAGTTATAGCTCTAAGGCTGGATATTTTCTCCTTCCCGTCTTCGAACCGGATGCAGCCACCTTTCTTGCCTTACATGTATGTACCTAAGGTAGCTAGGTAGGTACTAGTATGAATAAATAAATTAGGTAGTTTATTTATTCATACTTGACAGTCCAGTGTTTGGTTTCTTTGACGACGTTGAAGTTCTTCGGTATCTTACCTGATACTTAAGAACCTGCCAACTATACACATTTCCTAAATGCCGGCCAGTACGCGCAGTTTTGAATAATATCCTTTCAGTATCTCACATGGCAGGCCAATTCATAAAAATCATGATATACTCGTATTCTTTCCTCTTCACGCATGTACCGTACATTTGCAGGGTTCGACAACCAGCTGATGCCAATGTTATAGGGCCAGCCAATGATCTACCAGCTATGATACCTTAAAGTGGGCATGGAGCACCGAGTACAGAGGAACCTTACCCTGGGGACCTGAAGTCCCATACTCAAATTGAAGCCTCAGGAGAGTGCGAAAGCACATGGCTTTATAGTCTTGATGCCGAGACGTTACCACTAATAGGAGACTAGAACTGAGGTTTCATGCACGAATTATTGATTTGATGTGCTGATCGCGGGTCATTTTTGATGAAGATTCGATACCATGAACACGTGTCTTGGCAGATCCTCTCTCTAAAAAATTGATCGATTCTTGACCAAGGAAGGGGATCAACGATCCTACATATATTACAGATATTACCTGGTATTTCTAGATCTCTCTCTAACATTACCAGCTAACGATCAGGAACCTCAAAACATACTTGTAACCGCTTGCATGTAAGTCCTGGACCAAGAAGTTTCTCAAAGGCACATTTCAACTAGCGCTGTCATCCCCTCCACAATTCCGACATCCCTGCCCTGTCTAGCCAGATCTCTGTCCCCGCCAATGCGCCATTTCTTGGCATTTCGAAGTGCTAAACTATAACAGTCAGGTTACTTTAGTTTAGTTGGCTGGGGTCAGCACCAGACCAAGGGGGCACGCACGCACGTATCCAACAGAATATCAAATACAAAAAGTTGAGCAGACCAGGCCGGCCTTCTTGTCACGTTATCAGGAGGAAAATGTTACGACGACTTTCCATTTCTAAAGACAGATCCATGTTGCAGCTGGAATATTCCATGACTGAGCCGCTGATCTCGGCTTCTGTGAGGTTCGGATAAGCCTCGAATAAGCTGGAAATCAAAACCACTCCCAGAGCTTGGTCAGCCAAATCATCCATGGCACATGTCAGTCAATAGGTACCTTAGGTGGCAGTGGCAGTGGAGGTCGAGGACGTGATACAAATCACTACCTACTGCATCCACGCCTAGGTACTTGTCGAAATATCCTTATGCGGTTTTGTCGTACAGTACAAAGCACCCTTTGTTTGACTCGCACCAACGTATGTATATTTCAACGACATGGCCTTTAAAACTTCCAACCGTGGCAGGTTTTCCTTTTGCTACCAAGGCAAATTCTAGCCCAGCCATTGCTAGCTATGGTACGGAGACAGACAATGCCCATTTTCGAATCGTGAGACGACGGAGAGACGGTGGCCAGTCAAACCTTTGACCCCCCGAGGGTACCCGCAGAGATGCATCGCACCACACCACACCGCATCGACCGCTGAAGTGCATCGGCTCTGCTTTGAGCTGGTGTTGTTCATTCACGCTAGCTAACGGTTGAATCTGGCGGTACGGGCACGGATAGAAATACGGCAACTGTTTTCCCCAGTGCCGCTTCAAACATGGTGCATGGATCCTCGAAGAATGAACAATGGATCGCACCTAGGCCAGGAAACCAAGCATCAGTAAAGGTCTAAGTGAACCAAGCCCTGGTGCCCCTCCGCCGCCGCCTCGTCATACCACAATGGAACGGATCAGTACCGCGCGGCTGGGGACAAGAACTTTGTCTAGTGCCTCGCCTCTATACACACATGCATACATAATGCGATGCGATGCGATGCAATGTAATGTAATGTAATGCCTTGCACCGCCATGCCGAAACAGTCACCACGTCCTATCGTGTGGTTTGACCCATACTCCGCACCTCGTCTTGAGTTGTTATTGATTCTGTCGTATAAAGTATTGTACTATACATAAGGACCGGATCTCTGCTTGCCGGTGCGGTGCGGCACAAGGCTCACAAATCTGCCGTCATCCATTTAGATGCTCACCTCGGTATCCCTGATTGGCTCGCTGTTCTACGTCACAGCGGCTGTCTGGGTTCATGTGCGCTGGACAACATGCAATTGCAGCTGATATGATATCGAATATGAGCATGCAGTACTCTGTAATACATGAGTACCTAGGTAGAAGCGATCTGTCGGAGAGTATGCAATACATGGATGGAAGCACGTCCCCATGTTGCAGGGGGGTCTCCGCCGCAAAGCTTGGCTGTACATATTTTGGAGGTCCGTGGTCCCTTTTTCGGTGATAACAGATGAAAAGACAGATAGAGAGAGGTTCAATGAGACGTTGAGAAGGGTAGTACCCCGTACCAGAATGTACCGTACTTCATGTGTGCCCCTGTTGGATGACAGGCGGGGCTCGATGGTTCCCGGCTCGAGGTACTGTGCCGTCTTGGCCCAACTCACAAAAGATCTGATGCAGCGGGTCTTGCTGTCGTCCAGAGTGGCATCGAGGATGAGTGAGAATTCCCTTTCTGGTACCTGGAACTCATGACTGAGGTAGGTAAGGTACCTACGTGAGTAAGTACCTAAGTAGCTAGTCAACTTCGTCCGCGGAGTAGCGCTGGTGGCCCCTCTTCATGATGGGTTTTACTGGCGAGGTGAGGGCGCACGCAGACGCCCAGAAAACCCCTTGGCCGCTGTGGCAGATGTCGGAAATAATTGAGTGACATAGTCTAGGCGAGAGACGGTCTGAAACAGCGGATTGGGTGATCGACCAGCAGAGCTGTGGTGTTTTAGTACGGAAATATGTCCTTCTGACCAACGCCAGATGCAGCCTCCGGCCCTCCTTGCTTAAAGCAGCACAAGTGAAGCGCTTTTGTTCCTCTGCACCGGGGGCCAATCCACTGTACCTCCAAACGTGGATTATAGGGCATGAAGAAACTGAGATTTAGCAAGAAACTGACTGAGGTATGAATTTGCTGCTGAAGAACCTGATGTAGCCTGGAACTGGTAATATGTATATCGGAATGCATGATCAAAGAGACCCATAGGTACATAACCAAAACCATATGATGTCGTCGCCGTCGCCGTCGCCGTCGCCGCCCCGGCTAGGTAAGGTATTCTGTATGCCCAGCTTCTAGGAGTCTGATGCTGGTGTCTACCTACCTTACCTTACTTACCTCAGTTATGAAAGGTAGCTTCCGAATTACCGGCACTGACGAAGATGCTTCTTGAGATGGACTTGGTGATGGGCAATGCAATAACTGGTTAATAACAGCCGCTGGTCCTTGTGGCATCCAATCCAATCTTGCCCACTCCATTTCTCCAGGACCGAGTCCTTGTAAGTGCTAGGCAAATTACAGAAAGATGGAGCTATAATATATTTTTTTTCGTTCTTACAGCGGTTCCATCCATGAGGTGCTCACCTCTCCTTTAAAATATTCTTTTTATGTAGGTCTGTTAGTATACCTACACGCACTATACCCTTTTTACTAATAGAGTTAATTTTCCCCTTTTTTCCTCTGGCGCCATGCTGCCAGCTTAGGGCTAATTCCCTGCCGCTCTAGCAGGAAACCAGTTTAATCCTCTTTTATAACTATTAGATACTCCTTATATCTTAAACTATCTTAATAAAGTTATTACTAACTTATTATCTAATGTAAATATCTTTAACTTATTGCCTCTTAAGCCTCTTAATAAGACTAGAAAGTAAGGTTTTCTCTTATTTAAAGACTAAATATTAGAGAGCCTTACTAAGACTATTAAATACTTAAATCTTAGTAGTTTATATATTATAACTAAGATTAAGCTAGTCCTATTCCTCTTATTAGTAAAAACCTCCTATTTAGAAGTCTTTATTATATTTATAAGCCTTTATGCCTGCTAGACTGCTAGAATAGTAGTTAAAGAGTAAGTATTATAAGTACTAAAGGAAGTTTTTAATAACCTAACTAGTAACCTAGACTTGTAAACTATTATATTAGCCCTTTTACCTTAAGTTACTAAAGCCTTTTAAGATATTTCTAAATCTACTAAGCTACTAACCTAGCTAAAGCTAGGAAGGAGTAATTAAACTAAGCCCTAGTAAGCTAGGAAATAGCTAATTGCTAAGTCTTATAAGGCTATTACTATTACCTTTACTACTAAACCTGCAAGGGAATGATAAGGCTAATAAATAAATAGTAAAGTACTAGCATTACTTAAAAACCTAACTTAAAGTAATAGAATAACTTCTAGTATATTTTAAGCTTTTATTAACTTAGGCCTAGATACTAGACTTTTTATTTAATTCCTTAAAGGAAATGAATTATATAATTACTATCCTTTAAGTATTTGCCTTATTATTATAAATATTTATAAGATCTTAATCTAGAATCTTAAAATAGTATATTAGGTTCTAACTAGCTTCTTAATTACCCTAATATCCTAGACTATAAAATAAGCTATTCTTAATAAGCGCCTTATACTGCTTAGTTCTCTTAATGCTATAAATATTAAGGGATCTAAACTGTAAGCTAACTATTTTATCCTATTTATCCCTAATAAACTCTACTCCCTTAAATGTACTATCCCTATTAAAGACCTAATTAATAATAAAGTTAAATGCCTTACTAGCCTAAAGCCTATCTGCTATGCTAAAGGCTATAAAACCAGTTCTGCCTATAGCTTTACTAAATATACCTCCTCCTAGATTATATCCTTACTTAAAAAAGTAAAGCCTTTTATT
>JAAQPG010000002.1:0-82808 GCA_013186905.1 Fusarium udum
AAATACTAATTAATAAAAAAAACTAATAAAAAATTAATATTAGTATACTAATACTAATAAAATATTAGTAAACTAATTATACTAAAATACTTTTTAGTATTTTAGAAAACCCTGCCCCTGAGAGAGGTCGACTGTGTGACTCATGTTCGAGACTTCGAATCTGGGAGCCCAACGCTACAATATCTGGCATAATGGGGGAGTTTGGAACTCGTGTGTCAGCATGTGACCTATGCAATCTTCTATACACCGCATCGAAAAGGATCGGCCTTCAGGAAGATCAGGAATTAAGTTGCGTTCGGAACGGCCCTACACTCAACTTGAATCTGGGCGACGGTCTACCAATATTGTCCCTGTTCTCAGATCCTGGTAAGTTTTCACTGCGGTTCATGACTGTCGTACTAACCATTCACCAAGCCTTTAATGCCCATGATCTTGGATCGGTTCAGGTCGGATATCCAACTTTGTCCCCTCCAGAAAGTTCTGAACGGTATCGACTCTTTCAAGAGTGGCTCCGCGTATGTGATAGTGAGCACGGCCATGCACGGGACGCATCCTCCGGCGGCGGTACTGTCCAGATGCCCACTAGACTGATTCACGTGGGCGGGTCAAGTGAACACTTGGAGGATATCAAAGATTCTGGCTTTCTACGTTATCTTGCTCTTAGCCACTGCTGGGGAGGCAGCACGAGCCTATCTACCCTGACTAGCAACATCGACCAATTTCGCAACGAGATACCGCATGACCAGCTGCCTCTTAATTTCCAGGAAGCCATCAGAGTCGCAAGAGCACTCAAGATCCCATACTTGTGGATAGACTCGCTGTGTATCATCCAGGATGACCCGGAAGATTGGCGACGAGAAGCTGCCCGAATGGGTCAGGTTTTCAGCAACGCCTACTGCACAGTCGCAGCGACATCAGCTGCGACGTCTAACGAAGGTTTTGTCACTCCAAAGCTCAGCTCAACACTCTCTGCGACCTTAGAAACTCCTGATGGCGGTTTGCTTCACATTTCGGAGTTTATGGAGGATTGTAACAGAGATTTGGAGTCAGCGCCCCTAAATACGCGCGGTTGGGTGATGCAAGAGCGAGCTTTGTCTAGAAGAACACTGCACTTCACCAAGACACAAGTTTACTGGGAATGCGGAAATGGAATCCATTGTGAACGGCTCTTTAAATTGTCAAAGTAAGTACTTGTTATTGCCCATCGTGAGTTCTGTGCAGTCTAACGGCTATTCTTGTCAGTCCCCAATCAGCTCTTTTCGCAGACTCGGACTTCCCCAAGGCCATACTCAAGTACTACAAGGGCGGACGAATCACTCTGTTTCAAAATCTCTATGAGAAATACTCCAGGCTCAATTTTAGCTACACCTCTGACCGACCAGTTGCCATCTTAGGTCTTGAGAAACACCTTTCAACCGCCCTCCAGACTCGCGGCGAGTTTGGTGTCTTTGAGCAGTACCTGGCGAGAAGTCTTCTCTGGTCACGGCCTGAAAATGTCTTTCTGCACAGTATCACGTTCCAAGATGACCATCGTGTTCCTTCTTGGTCATGGATGGCATACGAGGGTCCGATCACCTATGCGAACATACCTTTTGACAAGGTCGAATGGAATACAGACTGCTTGCTTCAATATGAAGAGGAAACCGGTATAAACAGCAAGAGGACTGCGCTGAAAGCAGTTGCTAGAGATCTCAAACTGGATAAGTTGGATATTCATAACAAAGTCAAACTTGATGAAGAATGTGGAATTGAAGCATTCAACTTGCGGGGGGTTGTCCTTGGCAAAGACAAGAAGCGGGAATCTCGGGCCCAGGTAAACTACGTCCTTCTTGTCACTTTATCCGAAGACGAACCAGAGCAGGTAAAGTTTTATGTTCGAGTTGGAGTGGCTTGGCTTCTTGAACATAACATCGTAATGGGTGGTGAGGATGTTGTGATTTACTAGATACTTCTCCCTCAAATTATGGTTCAAATTGTCCATTCAATCTCTTGCATTTCGTTGCCGATCCCTAGATTCTATATATGTTTGATGACGGTAATGACGACGATGACTAGTCTAAGATGTCCAATCTTATGTCCCCAGACTGCTATGGATGATAGTATGAAGGTCTGATATGCTCATTTATGTGAGGAGCTTTTCTGAAGGTCGTGGAAAGGTGCTTGGCGCGGAACCATATTTTGTTACATCCCACGTCTAAAGGAGTCCTGATCCCATCGTATGGTGTATATATCTTGCTGCATCTCGACAGAGAACTTGTTTCGGGGGAGACTTCGTTCGAGAATAGCAAGAAGCTTTTGTGGGCTAACGTCCTTCGCATTGATGCGGATAGTATCGTATGATGAGCTGGACACTGCACGCCCACTCGTTTGTTGTTGTACTTGCCCGGGCATTTTGAATAGGACAAGAGATGTCGATGAAGTCGGACGTCAACGGATAGATGAAAATATGCTTGAAATGGAAGTCGGAGAAGAAACACGGAAGTGGCTGATTTAAAAAGACTCGATCACGGACGTGACATGACTCAGAAATGACAAATTGGAAAAAAGGCAGACAAGGCAACCTCAGAAGCGGGGGCTGTGCCTAGAGGCCTCTGTGGGTGGCCTCCATCTGACACACGTTGGAAAAGCAGGCTCTGGACTGGGCGATCAAGCCAAGTCAAGGCAGCCACTCGATAGCTTCTGCCTAGAATTTTCAACCCTCGCTGCAGGTCTTCTCATATCAGGTTAGAGGACGGTGCCAGAAGCATGCATCAGCGCTGCGCAAAGGTGATTCGCGATGCTGATAACGATGAGGTGGCGGCACGAGTCGCTCTAGGCCAAGCATTCTAACCGCTGTGACATTATCCTGGCCAATGTCCGTTATGGGTAGCCAGGAGCCTTGTTCGAATTTCCATTGAGTTTATTGGTTGATCATATGCAAAGCCCGAATGCCACGACCAGGGGTTTCAGCCGCAGTTCTGGGAGGGCTTTATATTTCTCATATGCGTACTGAAGAGAAATCAGGCTCGGCTCAATTGATAGTGGAAATCTTATCCTTCAAACATTATAATCAATAGAATGCATTTTCTCGCATGCCTTCACCTGAAATATACCTTAATTTTATCAGAAGTCTGTCCTTGCTAGTATAGACCATGGTCAAACCCTCCAAACCACGTTCAAGAGTGAGGGGAACACGGAAGACCACTTCATATATGACATCACCAGAAAGCCGCAACGCATCTCAAAGCCAACAGTTACGAAGCCCATCAACAGTATCTCATCATGAGCTTCCAGTTATCCTCATTCGGAGAATAGCGCCATCTCGATCCGATATCGGCTTAAACCCTGGGATAGAGCAAGGATCTATCCATACTTCAGTGGTATCTCACAGAGAAAGCACATCGACATTTCGGAGTATCTATGACATGGGGCATCGTAAATGGCTTGATTCATTGGTTCCTTCTCGAGATTCTACGAGTATCTCTGGAGGTGTCCAGGATTCGGAGCCTCCAATGACTGGCGTCGACATGTCCTCTGTCTGGGAAACCTTGATGAATGCGTGCAGGAAACCTGCCATTGATCATACTGGTAAGCAAGCGTTTATACCTCTGGGACAGCTCCTTCGGATCCTAAGCCCAGGCAATGTTGAAAGGATACTTAGCCAAAGGTTCAAGGATGAAGATTTGATAAGCCTTGTCGACGAGGTATATGGAGCTGACGGCTTGCCAAAAAGACTGAAGATCATGGCTACATTGATATTGGTGAATGGACTTAGTTTTCTACTAGACTTTGTCAATGCGAAGGTAGAAGACAGTAAGCTCCCGCTTACCGTTCAGCGACAGGGACAACAGCCTATCTTATACGACCGTGAGAAGAATGAGATAGAGTCTTCAAGGAACTGGACTTGGTCCTATCCCGATGCTGAATATTTCACTATGAAGCAGATGCAAATCTGCAGTCTATTCTGTACTATCAATGAAGAAGAGCAGTTCATGGATCATTTTCGACTCCCCGCCGATTTTGTCATACCATTCGTGGATTCTGATCCCCCGGAAATTAGGTCCGGGGGGTATGGCAAAGTCACAAAGGTCTTTATCGAGCCGTCGCACTTATTGTACCAGGGTAGATACTCGAAACCAGAGTGTTTCGCTATCAAGGCTGTTCAGCACAGCTCAATAGACCACCCGAGTGAAGCAGACTCTCTTGCAAGGCGGCTAGTCATAAAAAAACTCGAAGACAGAGAACACCTTCATCAGCTTCTTTTCTCCTTCCGTCGGGCCGACTATTACTATCTCGTTTTCGAATGGGCTGACGGCGATCTGACCGATCTATGGGAAACAATGCCAACCTTATACCGCCCTAATATCGAAGAAGACGCGCGTTGGTTCTTCCGCCAATGCCGCGGTATTGTGAGGAGCTTGGGCAGCCTTCACAACCAGCGCTCGTCTTACACTGCCAGCACTATAGAGGAAATAGTTCACGTCGCGCTGGCAGGAAAGTATGGACGGCACAGCGACATAAAGCCGCAAAACCTGCTTTGGTTTAGTGACTATCAAGGCGATAAGAAAGATCATTTAGTCATCGCCGATCTTGGTCTTACCCAGTTCAACACGTCACAGTCCAAGTCCCATGCGTCGTGGGCTGGTATCAAGGGTTATACACAAACCTACAAAGCACCTGAGAGTGAAATAAATCATGAGGTTGGAACCAGATACGACATATGGTCTCTTGGCTGCGTGTTTTTAGAACATGCGTCTGTGTTTCTGATGAGGGACAACAGCTGTGTTAAGGCTTTCTCAAACAGCAGACTGAATGAGGATCTTCGTCGGAACAGAACTGGAAATTATCATAGCGATACATTCTACAACGTGATCACAGAAGAGGACTCTACAGACGAGTACACACCGATTGGAAGCAGTGTCATACGGGGGGAGGTCAAACAGGCAGTTAAGGAAGTAAGAAGTATATCACAGTCGATCCTACAGCTTGAGCTAACAACTCATTGTCATAGATGATTCAGAGTCTAAAAGACCATCACTTGTGTGCTCCTTCGATGTGTGACTTCTTAGATCTCATCAGCGAAGGGATGCTAGTACCTAATCAGTCTGTTCGATATACTGCAGATATGGTCTCGAGAGCTCTCAGAGATATCCAGCTCCGTTGTGACCAGAACCCTAGTTACGCCTGCTTATCGAGACACTTGCCATTGAAGAATCAGTTGAGGTCAATGCCCGATGGCCGCATTCCTTCAAGACAGTCTCAGATCCTGGCAGGTATCTCAGGAGGGCAAGAGGCCAGTAGGTCCAACTTTGACTCGTCTCACACGGAGTCAACCGGAGACGTGGGGGTTGCTGGTCCAGAATCGTTGAAGATGCTTAATGAGCTGCGTCATATGAGCAACGATAGCACTTTATCCCCCGGCTATCTACAACTCCAGATACCAAATATTCAGTTTGATGGGTCTGTAGGAGGTCTTCTGCAGGAACCCAGCCCTATGCCCAGCCCTATGAGCGATTTAATCCATAGATTTGAGTCGCTCTCGGTCAGAGAAAAGACTTGATCTTTCTTATGCAACTTGATGGTTGTACAGTTATACCTTAGACAGTACAGCTTGAATAGACTTGATACCCATTCACTTTGTAGGTACGGATCTAAATTTTATTGATATTTTCGAATCCAATACGGTTTATGTTCCCGGCGGCCCCGATTAGTGATGGTGGTAGTTTCGGTCAAAGAGGCATCATAACTGTGCTTGGTGATGCAGCTGAAATAGAGCACTAACCAGGTCCTGACATATCGTATGACATTTGCAATGATTCTCCTACTTGTAGTTAGCTTTTTGAACTGTCCCAGCTAACTTCCCTTATTCTAACTGAAAGGTACTGAATACAGCTAGTGTACCAATATTGTAGGAGTATTTGCATCAATAGCGCATTTACCAGCTGGCACATTGCCCATATCGATGCTTGGCACCTAATCTGGACCCAAAAGGTATAAATACTTTCAAGATACCTGAAGCATGCTGAAGTGTCAAAATAATTCTTCTCTTTTCCTTTTTATCGCTTCCTCTTGATCATTCCAAACTCTCAGCATGAATCTGAATCTATAGGACCCCAGGGAATGGATGAAAACCCTTCCTGGCGACTTGAGTGTCACGCAAATCTCAATACCGGGAACTCATAATAGCCATGCTATTAAATCCAATGTTGTGGTAGCGTCAAACGGCAACGTGAACTTTGCCGCCCATGCGTTATACAATGCTGGGATCGTTTCAATGTATGCTGAAGTTTATACTGCAATAGCAACATGCCAAAGCTTTTCTATGTGGGACCAACTTATTTTGGCGTCCGTTGCTTTGATCTGCGGGTGCGCTCATGGGAAAAGTTTGAGAACGAGGGAGGTCGCTGGGCGTTTGGTCTGTGCCACGGAAGTGCTAAGCTCAAGGAGAGTCTGACACAAGTTCTTGACGGAATGGCGGATTTCCTTAAGAAGTATCCAAGCGAAACACTGCTCATTTCTATCAAATGGGACGAGGAAAAGCTGGACGGCTCCAAAGCTGTTCCAGTTACGCCAGACTGGAACCTTCGCTTCGGCGTGTCCGAGATCTGGGATAAGCACAATTGGTTCAAAGGAGCATACTGGCCTAAGCTTCACGAAGTACGAGGTCGAGCTATTCTACTGCGTCGATTTTGGAATCCCGATCATGAGTCGCTGGGTATCAACTTCGACAAGCCTAGTTTCTACGATAACGCCCGCAGCGATGGGCCCGAAGGCAAATGGAAGCAAATGACAGATCCAACCCGAGGATCGATGACCATCGAGGGGCGCTGGAAATGTGCGCGAGATATGCTCATCGAAGCCAAGGAGGCTGACTTCAACGATAACTTTATGTATTTTGCATCGACATGCGATGTCTGGCTGGATATGAGTGCGGAGAAGCCAAGATTCTGGGATCCGCTCTACTATGCAGATCAACTATATCAACCTCTTCTCTCATTCATGACTGGAGAGTATAGGTCGCAGAAGAAGGGTAGATATGGGGTAGTTGTTACTGACTTCTGCAACCAGATCATTCCCCCACTCATCTATGAACAAAACTTTAGCCGTTGATTTCTATACTATACCGCCTGTTCTGTTTCAAATTACTGGCAATGTTCTTTGCAGTTGAGACCTATGGTGGAGAGCTTATTGTTACAGCACAGAACTTGACTTCAGTATCCATAATCTAATACGATTCTATTTTCCTTCTATGCCTATAAGTGTGTCTATTCGTTTCATATGAGATCGTTTCCATCCCTCAATCAAGCTTTAAACCTCACCTCGTTTATCACTGACGTCCTCAAGGTTCTCTGATTGGCTCACCTCGCCCTTGACATCAGATCTGAACTGTTGCTCCTCCTGCTTTAGTTGCTCTTTGAGGATCTTGTCTGCCTTCCAGATTGGTTTGATTTTGAAGAGTCTGTAAACCTGTTCCAACGGAATTCCACTAGTCTCGGGAATGAGGAAGAAGGCGAAGATGAAGGCGAAGAATGACAGAGTCGCAAAGAACATATAGACACCATATCCCATTGCAGCAAACATTTGCTCTGTGAATCGCGAGACAAGGAAGTTGAACAGCCAGTTGCTGGCGGTTGTGCAGGCTTGGGCAAGGGATCGGAAACTGGGATCGAAGAATTCCTGGAAACTAGTCAGACAATGGAACAAAGGTTTGTAATGTATGACTTACAGAGTTGATGACCCAGGGCGTACCATTCCATGTGGGGGTGTACACGGCGGTCCAGAGGTAGAAGAATACGATAGCGGCGATACCACTGCCAGTCAAATGATCCTGAGGGTTCTTGGTAGGGTCGACGACGTAGATGTATGCACCCAATACCCACATACAGATAGAGCCAGTGATACCACCAATGAGCAGAAGCTTTCTTCGACCAAGTTGATCAACAAGGAAGAGAAGCCAGACAAAGGTCATCACAGCCTTGACGACACCAAAGACTCCTGTCATTACGTTGACAGTATCGTGCTGGACTCCAATACTCTGCGAAGAGTTAGAATGGTACTATTTCCAAATGCGACCCTGGTTGGAAACTTACAGAAAACACAGTTGGGGAATAGTAGTTTATGGCGTTGATTCCAGAGCCGTTCTGCCAGAAGAACAGCATGCATCCCAAGAAGAGACGCCACATCATGTTTGGTCGATCCTTGAGAGCCTTGAAAGGCTTCCAAAGTCCAATACCGACAGTGGACTTCTGGATCTCGTGAGCGTGGTCAATGGCGGATACCTCTTCGGTGATGTAGAGATCGGTGGGTGGGAGCTGTCGAATCCAGCAAAGGTTCTCCATAGCCTGTGTTCTGCGTTCCTTGAGGAACAGCCATCGGGGAGACTCGCGAATCCAGAGGGTTCCGAGGAAGAGAAGACCCGAGGGGATGATCTGGAC
The DNA here is from genome assembly GCA_013186905.1 of Fusarium udum. Lineage (NCBI taxonomy): Eukaryota > Fungi > Ascomycota > Sordariomycetes > Hypocreales > Nectriaceae > Fusarium > Fusarium udum. The sequence continues at coordinate 8,415 of JAAQPG010000002.1, forward strand.
GGCGAAGGGGACGATCCATTGTTGGTGGCTTTCGGGCATGTGCTTCTGGACACCATACTATCTGAAGGTTAGCAACCGTGTAATGTGTGATGGAATGAAGCCTTGACTCACGTTGATCCAGAATCCCACGAGTCCACCAATCTGCCAGCCAAGCTCGTATAGACCGACCAGACGACCTCGGATAGCAGGAGGCGCCAGCTCAGAAATGTAGATCGGGATAATGTTGCTTGCGAAACCAGTTCCAAGGCCTGACAAGACACGACCTGCGTATAGAATTCCCAAGCCAGTGCTAGAGTCGGCACCGCATTGGAGACCAGCTCCAAGCGTGAAGGTAGCAGAAGCGATGGCAAGACACCATTTGCGACCAACCCAGTGGCTCATAATGTAAGTGAGAAGCGCGCCGAAGAAAGCGCCAGCAATGAAAAGCGAGACAATGTTCTCACTGATCAGGTTTCGCTCCTCGACGGTCTTGGTATCGATCCCAAACTCCTTCTTGAACGAATCAAGCGTAATAGTCGTTCCAATAAAGGCACTTGTATAACCGATCATGTTGGAACCGCAGGACGCAACAACGGCAAGCACATAAATGCGCCAGTTGTACACCGAAGGTGGCGTCGGCCTATCTTCCGCAAGAGTGAGGATACCCATGGTTGCAAGGTCAGTATGTCCGTGAGTTATTCGAGCAGAGGAGCTGTCGAGATAACAAAGCGACTTCAGATCAAGAGCTTTATAGGAATCAGTGGGATCCGGGGCCCCGACTTTGAAGTGGTGAGTCTTTGTTCTTCCCCATCCTGACAAAGTTTTCTTCTCCATGCGCTACGTTACGAAGATGCCCACATTGCTCTGGGGCGCTGGAGTCGATGGAGCAAATGAGTCGGGCCGGACGAGCGTTTTCCCCGTATGGGGCAGCGAGATGAGTGAGATTGTCGTCGGTGTGCTTCCGCTATCTGATCAATCCATTCACGTAATTTCGATTGAGCTTAATGAGCTTAAATGATTGGTAAAGTCGGCAAATTGAGTCGTCAAAGAGCCGGTTCCTGAGTCGTGTTGACGCCTCTTACGGAAGCGCGGCTTACCGGCTCTTGGCTTCCAAGCCATTTGAGCCTCAAATTGAGCCTCAACATCCACTACCATCGCCAAGGACAAGCCATTTACCTCTGTAGAACCAGTAAACCTCTCTGGAAAAGGCCTAGAAAGGGACCGCAACCTCGCGTAACCCCCACTATCCCCGTTCAATACCCAGACCCCGGACCATCCGGAGATCAGCGCGGAGAGAAAATCTCCAGGCGTGTCTGAGCCTCCGGCAAAACCTTTACCCCACCACGTATGAGTCTTTTCTTCGCAAGAGGGATAAAAGCTTCGATGGGCCACGTCAAAGCTCGAGGGTGACACCAAAATCGGGTACCGGCACGTCTAGCTGATCAATTGCAGCGTTATCAATGGCATCTGAGAGGACCCTTGACGTCAGTTGCATTGGGGGAGTTATGCGTGACCCCAAATTCCCCGAATTCAGTGGTTGAACCTTGATCCGGGGCCTCCATGGGGGATTAAACATGGAGATTAGCTATGCATAGACTAATAAACCCGAGGAGATGACTTTATCAGTAGAGAAAGGATCCAAATGCCGAAGGACACTTCTCAGTGCGTATGGTTGAGCACAATTGATATCCACTAAAAGGACCAATGAAGTGAACGCCGTCATCGGATGCATCTTAAAAATGTTTGCTGTGAGACGCGTGTACACCAAACAGGTAGACAAACTGGCAATACTTTCAGAAAGCTGTTAGATATATATACAATTTTTCGAGGGTGAAGAGAATGTAGGGTTAGTAGCCTGTGAATTGACTGTTTTTAATTCCTTAGTCAATGTAGGCACGCGGGATTATAGCTAAACAAAGCCTACCATTACAAACAGTCGTATCCGTTCGACATTCAATAATAAATCACGACACATGCTTGAGTGAAAACACTGAACACACAAGAACTACACGGAATGCAGGCGATCCAAATAAAACTGCAACCTCTATAACTTTCCGATTATTCGCGCTGCAGCCTTATCTACACAAGATCAGTGCATCTACCCTGGACAAGGGTACGCGTAAAGTACGCGATTAGGCAGGTCCTGAATTGTTGGGACATCGTCAGCTCAACCAACAACTTTTGCAAACACCTCATGACTCTCAAACAATCTCACTTGCCATGGCTGATAAACACCCTTTCAGAGTCGTGATTGTAGGCGCGAGCGTTACTGGGCTTAGCCTGGCAAACATGCTCCAGGCCAATGACATCGACTTTCTGGTGCTGGAGGCTTATCCCACTGTAGCGCCTCAGGTCGGAGCCAGCATCGGGCTACTGCCTCATGGAAACCGCGTCTTAGATCAGCTCGGCTTATACGAAAAAATCATGGAAATTGCACCTCCTATACAGGTTTTCAATTTCCGAGACACAAAAGGCCAAATTCTCGCCCGACACCGAGAGATGGACGAGCGCATCATCGAGAGGTCAGTATGTTCACGTATCTTAAGCCCCCTTTGACTGACCCTACTGTTGAAGGCATGGATACCCAATGGTCTTCCTCGATAGGCAGATGCTTCTTGAAGTACTCTTTAACAACATCAAGGACAAGTCAAAGATCTTGACAAACAAGCGAGTTGTCAGGACTGAGTTAGTCAATGGTGGGGTTCATGCAGTCACATCAGACGGAACGACTATTGCGGGTGACATCCTTGTTGGAGCAGACGGCGTGCACAGCACAGTACGGTCAGAGATGTGGAAGCTATCTGGCAGGCTTTCGCCGGGGCTCTTTGACCCAAACGAGCATGAGGGTGAGTCCAGATACGATCAACCTGCCAATACACTGACTGATGGGCACAGCACCTCCCTGTGAAAACAGTTGTACCTTCGGCATCTCTAATCCGTGTCCTGGAATCAACCCAGGCGATCTACATTGCGTATTCAGGAACAGCTCTTCATATCTCGTTACTGGAGGTCCTCAAGGGCGAGTCTACTGGTTTCGGTTCCAGAAGCTTCCGGTGAAGGTTCATGGCTCAGCTATTCCACGCTATAACGAGAAGGACCTACAAAAGGCGCTGTCCGAATCTGCTGATGACAACATACTGCCTGATCTGAAGTTTTCGACACTTATTGACAACAAAGTGAGCGCTGTCATGACTCCACTGGTGGAGTATGTCTACAAGCAGTGGCACTTCGACAGGATCATCACTCTGGGTGACTCGGCGCACAAGGTAGGTCCCAGAGAATACACGATATGCATCTGTCTAACGCTTATCATAGTTCCATCCAGTGGGCGGCCAAGGCGGCAACGCTGCTATTGAGAGCGCGGCTTTATTGACGAACAACCTTGTGAAAGCACTCAAACGGAGTCCTTCAGGACGTCTGACTACTGTCCAAGTCGAGTGCATGTTTGCAGATGTCCAGTCTCGCCGCAAACCCAGGTTAGCACTGAACCATCGCTATTCTCATAACCGTGCGAACACAGAAGCACTCGATACGCCTCTGAAAAAGCTTATGGCAATCCATCTGCTTCCGCTGGTGGATGAGCAGGTCGTCACTCTTGGCTATTGTTCTCAACATCCTGGTGGGGAAATGCTGGATATGCTGCCTGTGCAACACCATGAGAACTTGATACCATACAAACAGGAGCTTCTTTGTGAACCAATGTCAAGAGGCAGTACACAATGGATATTGATCTTGACCTATATGATCTTCGGAGTTGCTGCAGTCTCCGCAGGCAGATACGGCCCTACTTCAGCCGATGGATTTGCCTCGGATAACTATCCTGAAACCATCATTGGCAACCGATCAGCTTCGTATGACTTTGCTCTCTCTTCTGTGGCCATGGCTTGGGTTTCATCTCTTGAGCCCGTAAAGTTCTACGAACTTGGCCATTTGATCCAGCCGGTCGTCATCATCATGATTGAAGGCTATAGAGGAAGAAACAAACTCACGCCTCTTGGACTGTAAGAAATGTCTATTTGGGCAAGCGAATGAATACTGATCGTATCTAGACCTGTCTTGTGGCTCATGCTCATTCAATACGCCGGAATTGGAGTCGTCATGCCGCTATACTATCTCGTCTACACCTTGATATCTAATGTCGAATTTTACTGGTGGCCTCTAAGAAGATTCCTTCCTTTACGTCACGCCAGACATATTCTCTCCGCGTACGTGATGTCAGAAGCAATTCATTTCGGCCTTGTCTTGTCAACAACGTATCTGCCCAAGTGGATGCAAGCCGCCAAGTCATTTTGGCCCTTACTGGTTCCCGTACTCGTCGGAATGTTAGGATCTTTTGGCAGCCATCAAACTGCACCGAAACCGAACAAAACCCTAAAAGTCGAACTCAAAGTCTTGGATAGATTATACTTGGCTGCTGGAATTTTCGGCACTTTGTGTCATTGGTTTGCCATCACGCAAGCCGTTCGCAACGCTGACCTCAACATGATACCCAACTTCAGTCGGCCGACTATACTCAGTGAATCACTCCATATACTAGCAACACAAGAGGGCGGAATGTTTGTGCACTTTTTAGTATCATATGTGTGGACAGTTCAAGCTGTCTGGGATTTGAACAGAGTTGGCCGAGCCAACATGGACCTATTCACTGCGTCACTCTGGATCTTGCTGGCGTTTGTAAGTTTTGGACCCGGTGCAAGCGTTGCTGGTGTCTGGTACATACGAGAACATGCTATGTCACGGACAAGCTTTCAGCGAAAACAAGGGGCCAAAAACACACAATTTCATAATGACGGCGCAGTTAAGACTGAGGCGTCTGGAACAACTTCTGATTGAGGCGCTATCTGATAAGATAATGATGATCGATAAGATAATCTCTTATCGCACGTGCTCGCATGCTGATGGGGTCCTTTATCGAACTGCCAGTTGAAGATAATGATAAAGCCGCAGCCGGTATCTCAGTTTGCAAAATAACAATGATGGCCTCAGGGTAATAATACACTCAATTTCGCCCAATTGCAGAACATGGAGGAGCACGCACGTCAGCTGAGCCCTATGCCGGCGCGGCCTGGATCTCGTAGACGCGTCGCGCCAGTAATCTCTGTGCTAACCCTATGCCTCTTCGTCAACCTGTCAATGAGCCTCTATCAACTCCCCTCAAATCGATTGATTGAGAGACGTCTTTGCGCAGACTACTACCATCAAAATGATCCATCGCGGATTCAGCCTGGCGGCAGTGTCGACGAGAAGTTTTGTAAGATTCGCGATATAGAAAAAGACCTGGGTCGGATTCAGGGCGTGATGGAGACGCTTTGGGTCGCCGGAGGTAAGTCGTCCCTTACCCGATAGCATTTGTCCTACTAATGCGATGAAGACTTCATCATGACTATACCCCTCAGTTTTCTGGCTGAGAAATGGGGCCGCCGAGCAATTCTGAGACTCAACCTTCTTTCGCGTTCTTTCATGTTGCTATGGGCTATCATGGTCGGATCTTTCGATACCCTACTCCCAACCAAGGCCATCATGGTCGGCCCTGTACTCTCAGTACTCGGTGGAGATTGCGTCTTCAACTCACTTACCTACGGCCTTGTCTCGAATTTAACGGACGACCATGTTCAACGAGCAATTTACTTCGGATACATGAGTTCAGTGTCTTATGTCGTGGCCTTACTTGGGCCTGCACTAGCTTCATCTACCATGACTCTATCGCTATGGCTGCCGTTCTGGCTTGGAATATTCTTGCTCTCATTGGCTGTCCCTACCATACAGGTGCTACCTACACAGAAACAGGCCAACGAAAGAACTGATAGTGATGATGAGAGTCAACATGAGCCTCTCCTCTCATCCCCCCGTATCAAAGCCCAATCCCATCACGAGCCACTACTTCAATCTGTGATTGAGCGTCTTCAGACGATCAAGACCATCATCGTCAGCCACCCAAAGAACTTTAGCTTGTTGCTGTTCAGCTTCATGCTCACATCCCTTGCGAGCTCAGACACAAAGCTTCTTGTTCAGTATATATCTGCACGCTACAAGTGGACATTTGCTTCTGCTGGATATCTCTTATCTGGGAAAGCAATCGTCAACTTTACGCTACTCACTATCGTTATTCCCAAGCTTTTGCGATCTGGACGCCAGGCGCGACAAGAAGATGCAGCTGAGGCAGCGGATAAGTCAAATATCCGGAACGCTATGTATTGCCTTGTTGCATCTGTGTTTGGCGCCTTGGGCATCGCCATTGCGAGCGAGATTTGGATGTTAATCCCCTCAATGTTTGTCTACGCTCTTGGCTCTGCCCTTCCTATATTCACTCTATCCCTTCTCAAATCTCCTGTCATATCGCCGCCACATTCTTCTGACTCGTCCGATCCCGAACCTCACATTTTCTCTATTGTCATGCTAGTAAAGACTGTTGGTTCGCTTTTGGGGGCGCCTTTGATGGCCGCGGTCTGGGTCCGCGGTCTTGGGATTGGCGGCATGGCTCTCGGTATGCCGTTCTTCGTCAGCCAGGCATCTTATGCGGTTGCCATTTGGGTTTTCGTAAATATAGAGGTAGACCGTGATGTGTTGGGTGCTGCCGAGCGGAGGAGACGGAATCGGGATTAGAGCTCAGGGAATGCCACAAGTCAATTCAGTGCCAAACCTGGCACGCTTGCGATATCCTAGTCCTGTCGAAATGCTTTGAAAACTCAACAAGAATGGCCGAGCAAGGCCGGGATGGTGGGTACTGGGTACGAGAAACAGCCATGGTTGCATTTCACAACATTCAGCCACATGAATTGCTGCCTCGGGTTATTTCTGGATGAAAGGACTCATCAAGTTGCAAGGTTCAGTATGTTTCTGGAGATGATATTCGTCGTGGCCCTGGGCTTCCTGAGACATGCAGTCATCCACCAATATCACCTCAGCCGCCCTCAACAATCATGACCCACACCAGGATCTTGCCTCAAATGCTACGTAGATCAGTCCAATGTCCGGAAATAGATGGAGACACAGAACAGAATGTTGCAGATTCCGCGTATAGAAGTTGGCTGCCATAAGTGAGACTCAGCGCTATGCTCAATGCTATCTGCCAGGAAAACAACTGGAACATCACCTAAAGCTGCTGCAATTCGAGATCTTAAAATAGAATGAAAAGAAACTTTTTACTGCAATTATAAGCATAACACAACCTCGCCAAGTAAAGTTCGGCGAAGAACGCCAGAGCTGAGATCGCGCGGTTAAGCTTAACCCTAGTCAGGGGTTGCGTTTCAGCATCGGGGATTTCTTCAGAAACTGACCAGTGATCGACGCGTCGTCTCATTTGCCTGCAAGGGTCCCTCACAAAACATTTCCCTCCGATAGGCGGCAATATTAGTGTTTGAAACGAGCCGCATGGGCTGTATCAATTAAGAATTTTGCCATGTCAAACAGTGGGTTGTTTCAGTCAAAGATGATCCACCTATCTTCAGAACGACAGGGCGATTTCGGGAATGTGGGCAATCTGATGAGCGAAAACTTGGCTTCTGGGGCCATCTGGGGTGTATGTCACTGAGTTAACGAATGATTCCCAGCAGGTGACAAAGCTATAAGTTTCCAAGACATCTCCTTCACTGAGTCCTCTTTTTGTTCTGTGTCTCATCATCACTTTCTTTGCATTTTATTTCACTCTTTCGACAAGCTGTGCTTGGTCATTCTTTATTTGTCTTAACCATTCTTAAAGTACTTACTGGTTTGATACCATTTTCTGTCTTTTCACTCATCTTTCATCACATACCAAGCACTCTTTCCTACCAATCATCAAAATGCAGTACCGTGTGATCATGGCGGCCACTCTGGCCATTGGTGCCTACGCCGCTCCCGCTCCCCTCATCACTGGCGCTCCATCTCTCTCTCGCCGTCAGGATAGCGAGGGTGGCTCCGGTGGAAGCAGTGTCCTTGACGCTCCCATGACCATCGCTGCCGGCGAATCATTCGATGGTGGCAATGCTATCTTTGACCGTGGTGTTTCTTGCACTGGCCAAGAGGAGGGTGGCGACTCCGATGCCGTCTTCATCCTCGAGAAGGGAGCCACTCTTTCTAACGTCCGCATTGGTAAGTTCAACCAGTCACTCTTACTTCCAGCCAGTCCTAACTGTTACAGGTCCCAACCAGATCGAGGGTGTTCACTGCAACGGTGGCTGCACTCTCAACAACGTTGTCTGGGACGCCGTCTGCGAGGATGCTTTCTCTATCAAGAAGCAGGAAGATGGTGAGACCACTACCATCAACGGTGGCGGCGCTACTGGCGCCGAGGACAAGGTCATCCAGCACAACGGTGGAGGTACCGTCATCATCAAGGACTTTGAGGTCTCTGACTTTGGCAAACTCTACCGCAGCTGCGGTAACTGCAAGGAGATGCCCGCTCGCCACGTGGAGATCTCTGGTGGTTCAGCCAGCGATGGAAAGATCCTTGTCGGCATCAACCCTAACATGGGTGACACCGCCAAGATCTCCGGCATCCAGCTCACCAACGTGCCCAAGGAGTGTATCACTTTCGAGGGTGTCACTGACGGCAGTGAGCCCAAGGAGGTTGGCACTTGCGACGGCTCGGGTTCCGGTTCTGGCTCCGGCTCCGGCTCTGGAGACTCTACTGAGGCCCCTGCTGCTACCCCTACCACTCCTGCCGAAGGCTCTGAGACCCCTGCCGCATCTGAGGTCGCTGACCCTGTTGAGACCTCCACTGATGGCTCTCAGAATGACGACCAATCTGGTGATGACCAGTCCAGCGACAACAACGATTCTGGCAACGATGAGTCTGATGATGACAACAAGGACGACAACTCCGACGATGAGAACAAGGATGAACAGCCCGACAACGAGAACCAGGACCAAGACTCCGAGTCTGAGTCTGAAAACCAGCAGGCCCAGCCTTCTCAACCCAACTTCAACTTTGGAAGCGGTGGCTTCGGTGGTTTCTAAGCGAGCCTTAGAATTGGGTTGGAGACATCCTACGGAGTACAATCCACCCAGATACATCGGATGTACTTGAAGGCATCAATCACTGGTAAAATTTTGTGTTCTTGTATCTATATAGTTAATACTTATGGGGTTAAGACAATTATTGAGGCGCTACTATTGCTTCGCACTTCTATGTGACATCATGTTCATGGTCACTGACGCTCATCAACACGATTCCTGAATCGCTATCACGAACAACCACCTACTTAAAAAACTCCTAGTCGGTAAAACAGAAACATTCAACAGCGCAGTAGTGACTGAAGCTCAATCAGCATGGACTATTCCAAACACAGTAGTCGCCGGAAACACAGTGCTAAGCAAGCAGGTCGTAAGACCTAACCTCATTCGTCGCGAAAACAGGATGAGAATGCGCGGTTCGTATCCGATAACTATGCGAGACTTGCATGACTGTCAAAAATGCAACAGCTTTGTGAATCGAGCGGCAATCCAGGCCCGAGGCTGAGCTTAGAACTGTAACAACTCGTGTCTTATTGACTGCCAATAGGCCAACAACGTATCACCGCGCCGTTCTTCAAGGGCTTGTTTTGCAAGCGTCCTTGGTTGCTCTCTTTGGTAGCATTTTATTTCGCGGTAGGTATTTGGGGACGCACTCGTCAACCCTCTTCATCTATTTCTGGGCATATCAAGCATGGTCACACCCTCTTGATCAAAACTGTTTAGAAATGGACAATATTTCAACCACAATGATTTTTTATCAAGACTTTGAAGCATGATATGCCCAAATTTGCGTGTCTTGGTAAACATGTGACATAAGCAAATCTGGGTCGTAATTTACATACTCACGATGCTATTGGGTCAACATAGCCCCGAAGGATTCAGTCCAAGCGACGGGTAATGACCTCGCTCATTTCGCTAGCTCAACTGCGCCTTTTGCTTGGCTCGCGCTGCCTAGCGCGTACCAATTTTCGTCTGATGATAAAAACCTTCACGTCAGCCCAATCCCTAAGGTTGCAGTAACCTTATCGATCTTCTCCACACTCGTTTCTTATTTCCGTCGGAACACAATGGGTGTATCCGTACTCCAGAAAGGCGCTGGCCTTGTGCTGTTTTTGGCTCAATTTGCCCCTGTACAGTCTATGAAGCTTGACAGCAAGGATGGCATCTTAGACGCATCCAAGGGTCTTGCTGGGGATCTCATCAGCTTCTACAAGGGCAATGAGACTGGGCAAACCCCTGGTCTTCTACCCGAAAGAACTATGGGAACAGATGGGTATTATTGGTACCAGTCGGGTGCTTTCATGGGTTCCTTTGTCGACTATTGGCAATTGACGGGCGACAAGACCTACAACACGCTCGTTACAGAGGGCATCCAATGGCAGGTTGGCAAGGGAAAGGACTTTATGCCAGCCAACAACACAGCGAGCATTGGTAACGATGACCAGTCTATTTGGGCATTTGCTGCCCTTACAGCCGCCGAATATGGCTATCCTGAATATTCCGAGGATCAATCTCAGTGGCTCGACCTTGCCATTGCAGTCTGGGAAGAGCAACGAGCGAGATGGGATACAGAAGTTGAGCAGAAGACCTGCAATGGCGGTCTTCGATGGCAAATCATGATGACCAATGCTGGTTTCGATTACAAGTCGAGTAAGTTACCCGGTGAACTTCGGTCTGCAAGTCACTAACCCCCTTAGCGCTTGCAAATGTTCTTTTCTTCAATCTTGGCGCTCGTCTTGCCAAACTCACATCCAACGACACATACGCCGACTATGCCTCAAAGACCTGGGATTGGCTCGAGACCAGTGAGCTCATTGACAAGGAGACCTGGGCAGTCTATGATGGTGCTCAAGCTACAAAGGCTACAAAGAACTGCTCAAACATCAACCAGATTCAGTGGTCTGCCAACTCGGCAGGGCTGACCATGGGTGCTGCATTTATGTACAACTTTGTGAGTATATCACTTGATGCTAAAAGGTTTCATGCTGGCTGACATCTCTAGACCGACGGATCAGACGAGTGGAGGGAACGTACAGAGAACCTCACATCAGCAACCTTGAAGACATTCTTCAAGAAGAATGGAGATTTCAACGAGGTCGCGTGTGAGAACAGCAAAGGAAAATGCCCCCGTGACATCGTCATGTACAAGGGCTTCACGCACCGATGGCTTGCAGTGACCACCCAAGTCGCTCCCTTCATAGCCAGTTCCATACTCCCTGTCCTTCGAAAGTCGGCAGAGGGTCTGAAGGCAGAGGGGAACGGCGACGATACCATGGAACAGACTTTCTCCAACTTTGTTGTTATTTCCAACCTGTTGATCAACGACTCTTCTGCTCCTGGTCATCAGAATGAGACGAGCGAGACAGACAAGGCGGAAGACTCTCCCTCTTCGACTTCTAGCCCTGCTTCCAAGTCATCTTCTACTGAGGTTGAGGGTAACTCTGCCATCAAGCCTGCAGGTTCAGGTGGCTTCCTGGCTTTGTCCGTTCTCATGATGGCTTCCCAATGGATCCTGTAGAGTCATAGCCGAGTAGGGTTGGGACTTAGCCTTATTATTGCTTGAATGACGGAATTTCACGTGTACAGAGACTTATGAGATGAAATAACTACTAAATATAAAACACATTAAACACATGTTCGTCTTAATCGTTGACGTGGTTTGGGCGACATTCCAACTGAGAATAAAGACAGGATCGACTCGGAGCCAAATTTAGGTTCCGGTGGAGACCGACGATAGCTTCTAGGCTTTTGGCCCACATCGGAGGCTAAGTGGACCTCTAGAAACTTTCCGAAAGTCCGGTGGAATAGAGAACGAAGTCTACCGAAGCTTGGGGTTGATGGTGGATCATTGCATGTTGGAGATCATCCCAGCGTCAAGTTTACAATCACGGCGACGCGCATTCACGTTTGACAGGTTATCAATCATTATATACAGTTGCTAGAGCTATAAAGGCCCAGTAATCAAATCCATGCTATGTACAATTTGAGGAAAAGTCTTTACTCTGCTCGGTCAATCGCAGCTGCTTTCCTTGCTAAAATCCAAAGATCCCTTGCTATAGTTCGCTCTAAGATTCATTCTTTCAGAGATCTCAATGCGATTCAGGTATATACAAATTTCTGCGAATATTTCTTCTCATTTCAGGAAGAGACTGGGTATCCGTGGTGTAGTAATGGTATGTTGGGGCGTGGTGGAACGTTTCATATCGTCATTCGGTGGGATAAATCCCGACGCGATGGGTTGGGAGAGTTATCGGATAGATGGATGATGTGTGCAATGTTTTGGCCACTGCTCATCTATTGTCGGCCACTAGGGATGGAGATGCCAGACCAGCGAGGAGCGGATGAAGGCTCAAAGACGTTGGTGCCCAGAGGAGGGTCACGGCTGGTAGTGGTAGCAGAGATGCTTGGTGTCTCAGTGACGATGGTGGAGGTCTCGGAAACGTTGACACGGTTGCCCCAGAACTTATCCATGATGGGATCATGGACAGCAGAGTCGCGAGTGTTGGAGAGGTTGCGGCTGGGCTCGGTGATGCTCAGTTGTCGAACCTGAGTAAGTCCACGGAGAGCACGAGGAGCAGCGCGAACACCGCGGGAGAGAGTCTGGATGGAAGAGCTCATGATGAAAGTGTTGAAGATTAGAGTGAGTAGATATGGATGTATTGATCAGACAAGAGATGATTTGGAGTACATAATCTGGGGAATTCGGAGTCCTTGCAATCTACTTATATCCTTCTCGGGCTGGTCCCCGGGCTGAGGGTGCTTCGGCTCGGATGAAGGGAATGTGCCTGGAAAAGGCAATTCCCCGCAACAAAACTCCCCGCACTATCACCGGTTCACTCCGCATTTACCCCAAAGTGGCCTGACATTTAACCTGGAACCCGATGTCGGTAGTTGTTTGCCCAGGGCCATGGAAGAGTGACATGTCTGTCCATATAATGAGGCTACAGGCTTAGGTATAGAGACTTTGAAGACTTGCTTCTGGATATCTTGCATCGCGATTGTCTGCCCATGTCCACCCCAAGTTCTTGCAACGTCAGACCATCCGATAATGCAACGGTGCCACGCGCATATCTTTTTGATCACTGGCAGTGAGACAGGCAGTTCATTGTTCCCTTGCTTTGGGTCCATGACTGCCGGTGAGCCATGGGGCGACTGTCTTTTCACGCGAAATAGAGGAGACTTTTTACAGGACCATGTAGACAGCTGCGCACATGTAATGATTATCGGGTGCCTATATTCGCCAGTCAACCGAGTCCTTTTCGTTCAAGCAAAGATGGTGGGTGTGATTCTGTGCCGCGCCGCTGAACTTATCCAGCCAATACCCTTGCACGGCGGGATCGCTGGGCAGATGATTCGCTACAGTACTTATAGATGATTCACCTACCTATTTCTCCTATAAGTTGCACGACTCTTCTGAGTACTGCAGCCATTAATGTCATTCACCTAGAAGTTACTCTTGCCGCAATGCTGTTTGAGGATCATCAGAGCACTGAAGCAGACATCCAATAGCGAAAAATGGTGTGATCATACTACATTGGCTACTATGGATTGCAGAAGATAACATGAAGCTCTTCAGGCCCCCCAAGCTAACATAAGGACAAAGAAAATCGAACTCTAGCATAAAGACTTTGTTGAGTAGTTACTCGCAGATAAAGCAATGTTGGATCGCATCATTACCTTCCAGATCATGGAACCGATACCTTGCGCCTTGAAAACTATCGTTCACCTAGAAAAGCAGAAACTGAAAAGCGACACGAAATCATGAGAAATGAGCAAGTGGAATAGACAAGAGCGTCTCAGCTTCATGTCGAGTCGATCAACGAAGGTTGATGCATATGATACTTTGAAAACGGAAGTTGCTGTCATCAAAGGAGAGGATTACATAGCCCACGGTTTTCGGTGGGCGTCGCCAAGGATCGTGTTGGATGTTGTGCATCGTTGTGAGCGTAAAGAGTCGCCTTCAAAGGCTGCGAGAATGCCAAGTATTAACACTCGCGTATCACCGTCGAGGTTGGTTGTGGCGTTGCTTCCTTTCGTTCATACCTAATCATTGCTCTACTCCGTCCATCCATCAGCTAAGGTGATCGTCTTCGACAGTCGACTAAATCAAACGTCTTCGTAATACCCGTGGCCTCTTATGACAAAGAGTTTCTGCCACGTCGTCCACGGCGAGATTCATTGGTGACTGTCTTGGTAAGGGCGTTATCCACCATGACGTCGTCCTTCTTGATACTTCGTCGTGGAATCCAGAAAAGCTGAACCGCCCCGATAACAGCTACAACAACACAGCTGAACCACGCTGACACGGAACCTGACAGAGCATAGAAAACTCCAGCAAGAGGCGGCGCAACAGTACGTGCCAAGCAGGCGCCAGACATAGCCAAGCCATTGACTCGGCCAAGCACCTGAGGAGATGGCGTAGCATCCTTGATAAGAATGAGAGTAACGGGTGCCACTATCAACCCGCAAAAGCTCTGCATTAGCAACGATGCGTAGATTCCCAAGGAGACAACGGGTTCGCCAAATGCGGAGAGGAAGGGCATGAGCATGTAGGAAGCAGGATACAAGATAATCATGCTCACAAAGGAATGCCATACTCCAACGCGGCTAACGAACACGGGGAAGATGACGGCCTGGATAAACAGACCCAAAACTCCGTTCACTGCGAGATATACACCGACATCGTGTACGGTGTAACCAAGACCACCAATCCAGTCGATAGCTCCGCGTTTTTCAGAAGGATCGTCGAGCAGATATGTGGCAAGAAGACTGCTTGCAGCCATCTGGTGATACGAGAAGATAAGTAGTGCGACGATGAGCATCATAATTGTCTTGTTGAACGTTCGTTCACCGGACTTGGCCTGCTCGTCCTCCTGCTCCTCGTTGGGGGGTGTGAGGAGATCCTGAGGAAGGACAATGGAGTGCACAGTTCCGAAAGAAGAGCGGCGGAGGTCAATAAAGTCGTGTTCAACTGCCATTCCAAGACTGGACTCGGCAAAGCGAGGCCGCGATCGGCTGGTGGAAGGAGACATGTGTCGACGGCTGCGAGAAACGGAGGTGCGGACGGCAGAGCGTCTGAGAGGTGTGCGCTCATCGATGGATTCGAGATCGTCTATGGCAGGGACTTCTTGGTAATTGATAACGCCATTCTCACCCTCGGATCCGGGCCTAACAAGGGTCTCCTCGAGGAGGAAAAGTCCCTGGATGACGGCGATGGCCACCACGACCACTGAAACAAGGTTAGGAAGCAGATAAGGGTACCGTCCGAATAGTCCATCCTCAGAAAAGATTGAAGGATAAAACTTGGCGGGTTGGGCGAGGAAACCTCCCATCGCGGATCCGATGATACCGCCAAGAGTCCAGACGAAAGGCTGTACGGCGTAGGCCTTGGCTGTGAGAAAGTCAGCATCTCCGCAATGATTGTGGCTCAAAAAGAAACTTACGCTCATGCTCAGGCAACTTCACCATCTCAGCGACCATTGTCTGCATGACCGACACGTTTCCATTCAGCGCGCCGCCGACAAATCGTGCCAGCAGAGCAACCCAATAGCTCTTTGCCAAACCAAAGATGAGACTCGACAAAGCCACACCAACAAGTCCAAACAGAACCACAGGCTTTCGCCCGACGCGGTCCGAAAGAATACCCCATCCCATCGAGGTCAGCGCCTCAGCGACCGCATATGCCGAGACGAGCAGTCCCGCGTAAAGTGAAGCATCTTTCTCAGCAATGCCCAAATCCTTGACCATCACAAACGTGTAGGCCAGAATGGAATTGAAGGCAATCGGCTCCGAAAAGCGACATATTGCTGCAGTCGTGGTTAGCGTAGTGCTCGTGAGATTATCATGGGTGAGGGGAGGGGAGGGGGCTGTTATGGCGGTGAGTGAGTGAGAGGCGTGCATACCGAGAATTAGAAGTTGCCTCGTGGGGAAAGCATTAGGATCTTTGTCTTCCCTTGCTCTCAAATTCATGATATTTACAGCGAATTTGGGGTGTCTTTTCTTCTTCTCTTGAGGAGTAGACGGTCTGAGAGCAAGGGCGTCAAGTTGCAGGACCTGAAAGTGAAAAGGGAGTCCAAGAAAGAGAGAAGGAAAAAACTCTTTTGGCGGGCCTCATGACTCTCAAGTAGCCTAACAGAAAATCCACGGCCGCTGAACCTGAACCAGTGCGTGCGCTTATGGTACAACGGCCCGCAAACCGACTCGGTGCAACGTAGCGCTACTGTAACCCCCCACGCAAGTTTTGCAGGCGTTGCCACCCCCCGGTCAATGCAATTCACGACATGCAATGGTTATCACTTGGCAAAACGAGGAGAAATGATCCTGGTTCACGGAGAATCTCTGCTAATACTACGGATATACTCAGCGCATCATCATTATCGCTCCATGCAAGACATGAGCTAATGGAATGGGCGTTGGCGGAGATTGAATGCCTCTGCGCATTCCCGCGTCGAACCCCTCCCCTCCGAGTCCCCTGCTCATTACTCAAGTTCCCGATAGCCTAGCACCAACACGAATCACTCACTGTAAGAATCTGCTTCTGTTCAAGCTTTGAGCTTGACTTGTCGCTGGTGTCTTCTTCTTGACCGCTCGGTTCATGGTCGGATGACAATGCAGTACAGTAGCCTGCCTACCTTACCACAATGAGGGTGATCAGTGGCAAGCCTTGACCGTGAACACTTGTTTGCCACCAACGAGAGGCAAAGCCACTTCTCCCTCGTCGTGATGTCAAACCGCATGCTCCAGCTGTCAAAGTGTCAAACAAACTCTAACAATCATAGCGCAACCTGCAAAAAACGACGACATACCGCATACAATTTCATCACAATACCGATTCAATATTCACTGAGACCAACCAAGATTTTTGTCTCACATCACCCAGATCTTCCGTCGCACACCGTTCTTCTGCCAAGTGACGACCCGCCCATCTTTTATGTGTGGCGAAACGGAAATCGTTCAACCCGCTAACGTTTAGTGGGAGGCGAGCCAATCGACACCGAGTTTTCACAGCTATCATGCGGGCACAATGAGGCTGAAAACGGCAAAGACGATTTCATGCAACAGGACGATGTGGTATCGGTAGATGACAGATCGGATCCCTCCAGATCTCAACTGTTTCTCTTAGCTTCCCTATTGAGGTCTGAGCTTGCTCTGACCTGCAGGCTTCTTTCGCTGCACGGGCCCGGGATATCCGCAATATCCTATCGAGAGATAAGCACGATTAGGCGCAGAATCTCACGAATTGACGGCTTTATGCAGAGTAATACATCCGGACCAATAAATCGTATTCTGCGAATTATCTGGAGGCTGAAAAGCTTACGGAGTATGATAGCACAGCATTAGTGCATGAATGTGCTACTCTCGTGAGCTGGCCAGCTTGGTACTGTTCCCCGCTCGCTCACCGGTTCCTTTAGTTCCTGGCGGCTGGGGACTGGCGCTTCAGCCTTGACGACGAAAGTCGGTAATTGAGCGATGCTTGTTCTACAACGTATGATCCAGCTTGTATCCATGGAATAATCCTTGATGATGCGCGAATATGATACAAGCTCACAAAGCCGTGTTACGGGTACTTGGGTACCGTTCCCGTGCGACAGAAGACACGAGCACGTGAATTTCTCAGAATGTGCACTGAAACCTAGCATAAAAATGTAAGTCTGCTTATGGAAACTAAGAATGGTGCACAAAGGACTGATGTTCATGGGTTGTGATATTGTGTCCGCTGGTGTATCGTCTCCAATGTCACAATTCGGAGCAAAGCTCCCTAGCCACGACAATTTCTGTCTCTTGTCAAACACTTGTTAATAACCCCGGCATGTGGCTGACCCTTTGTGCTCGTCAAACAAATTGCTTTTGCTCCATGTGCGACACATCATCTCGAAAACCGGACTGCTGATTCATTATATACTTCTGTGCCACCGTCGCTGGCAAATACGGTGGGTAGCACGAGCTTCGTATTGACTATACCCCCTGCAATGTCTCAATATTTTATGCACGGGGAAACAAGCATCTGCAGTGAAAACGTGGTCTACAAGACTCATCGGGGCAAGTCTTATCGTCATAGAAGGTGAAACAAGTACGGCACGATGATGTCTTGGGAGTTGTTGAGCCGTTCCGTTGGTTTCACTTGTTATTACTTATTCGCTGACTTGTCCCTGTATCATATTATGTGTGTTGCCTTGGTGATTCATCAGAGTGGCCTCATCGAGATCTTCAGAGTACTTATCCGTGCCTTGGAATGAGCTTTAACTTACCTGCCGTGTCACCATTGTTCCAGCAACGGAGGCTATTCCAGTCGGGGGTACACGGATTTAGGGATTTAGGAGGAGGGAGTGTCTCACTTAATTCTTGGAGCAGCATAGATATTGATGGCTAAATTTAGCAAGTTTCAACAATAAAGGGGCGTAAATTATTGACTATAACCGTCGTGAAAGATAAATGATACCGCATATGGGTTTTGCATGTTTGACCGTCCGCAAGGCTATGCAAATTTAGTCTGAGGGCGTTCCTGGAGCTCCCCGTCCAAGATGATATCAACCTTCTCGTTGTAAAAGCAGACCAGTCGTGCAATCGCTGCGCTCTCGAGAGTTGGGTGGTTATAGTACCAGACCAGGTTCTCAAAGGTTTTCCCGTCAATTACAATGTTATAATATTCGGCCTCGCCCTTGTACGGACACTTGGATCTGACAGGGCTTTTCGACAGGACGGTCTGATCAACAGCAGATAATGGAAGGTAGTAACGAGTCGGCAAACCTGTCTCTAGGAGATGCATGGACGATGTAGCCTTCGCAACAGTTTTGCCGTTGACTTTGACTTCAATGGGACGCGTAGAATGAAGTATATCAACGCGCTTGAAGGGGTCTTTCGCGTGAACGAAGATTGGCTCATCTTCCTCAAACCATTGATCTGTCATCCGTCAGTACATCATGTGGTCAAGTTATACTCGAAAGTTTACCTATACTGCGAAACTCAATCCGCACCATATCAGAAAGTGCCCCAAGGGTCACATCTTGGAAGAAGTGCACAACATTGTCCACTTTTGCCTCCTTGATACCGTCGTGAGCTGGGATGACGAGTTGGGCTATCGCGGCTCTCTCTTTGAGCTCCACCGAGATGTTCTTCTTATCAACCAGCTTCGCGTTCTTCACATCAACCGCCGGAACATAGATAGTGGGGAAACTATCATGTTCCCAGACATAGACTCCGTGAGTAGTATCCACAATAGTGGTATGGTTATGAACGGCCCGCAAGCGGCGGGATGTCTGCATTGTCTTGCGGGGACCATGTTCGATCAGGCTCTGAGCGAGCTCAACATAGCGGGAGGCACTACCCATGCTGTTATTTAACTGGTTATGTTTATTTTTTTTTCGAGGTTCTGCGTTTCTTAAATGAAGATATGATAGTTTCAAAGGATGTTGGGTGAAGACGAGTACCCCGCTCAATGACGCAGACAATATCCGGATAGTGATCTTGATTTATAATCATCGCTGCAGCAAGACTAACTCGAATATGAGAATGTCTGTGATATTTTAAATAGCTACTAATATCATCTGGGTTTGTCAAATATCCTTTGAAACGTAAACTGTTCCCACTCTGTTCCAAAAGTATTGCTAGCCCTGAATGCAGTGATACTAGAGCTACCGCCTACTATGTTTTCACACTCTCTGGTGAGCTAGCCATAAATATAAGGCAAGATTACTTGTCTCATTGAAGCAGTAGAAGATGTAACAGAAATTATGGCCACAGGTAACTTAATTCCTTCTGCAAAGCTTGCCTGTATCCAGACTATAGTCCCAGGCATCACTTCCGACTCCAGATAAAACCCAAAGACTCTCAGTAGGGTCATACTTCTCCTTCACTTCCAACAGACGAGAATAAAATGCTCCATAAAAGTCCTTCTTGAAATGCGGGTTATAGGGATTTGCCTCGTTCATATACGCTCCGGTATCTGGCGCCCATTCCTGCCAGAGCTTTTCCTTTGAGTCATTCAGTTCACGTGCTCCTTTCGACAGTGTCTCTGCCGGCGTAAGAGAAGTGTCGAGAGTCAGACTGTAGCTCATTGTATGGAGATAGGTTGACCGCCATGCTGGTAGAAGCGCGCCTCGCATGCTTCTTGGCGTTTTTGCAGGACCCGGTCCTCCTTGCAAACCGATAACAGCCATACCGGATTTCCCCGGTTCAGAATTTGTAAGCATTCGCTTGAGGTAGCTAATCAGCATCTTCTGGTCGATATCGGATGTCTCTCGGCGACCAAGAAGTCGACTGGAGGGCATGGAATACGCTCCGGCCTGGTTTGAGCCTGCAGCATTCAAGGCTTCAAAGAATCCCTTGTAGGTTGGATGGACGGTTGTGTTGGAAGCAACAATAGATGGGATGCTGCTATCGTTACCAGTAGAAGCATAAATACTATTGATAGCCATCTGAACCAACTTTTCGGTGTCTGTCTTTGACTTATTGAAGGCATAAAACCCCTGGCTGATGCTGACGCCGGCTTTGTAATTGCCTTGTACTACCGCTGCACCGGCTAAGCCAGCATCCATAAGATCAGGAAGTAGCCGCAAGAACTTTGACAAAGCGTTCCAGGTAGCTTCGTATGCAGCTGAACTGTTACCACGTGGAGATATAGTGAAACCGGTTTCGATGACACTCGGGGCGGGATAAGCTTTCAGCACGTATTCAGTAACAATACCATATTGTCCGGCGCCACCCCCTCGAATAGCCCAGAGTAGGTCCTGATTCTGAGTGGTATCGGCAGTAAGTATGTGGCCCTGAGTCGTTACAACTCTCACTTGGTATATGTTGTCGGCGGCCAAGCCGAAGGTGCTGGACAATGGGCCATGACCACCGCCTTGGATGTGCCCTCCCAAGCCAACTGTGGCATCATTTCCACTTACAATGACATGCCCGTACTTGAGGGCGTGACCAACTGCATCACCGTAAGTAAGGCCGCTTGCGGCGATGAGCACGGTGTCTGTCTTATTAGTCCCAGGTACTCTCCAGTTCGGATCGAACTCGACCCGCTGCATGTGCCGAGTCCAGATAGACAGAGAGTGTGCACCACTGGACCTATAAGAATAGCATTAGCAAGGGCCTAAGGCTTCGGGGTGTCATGGAAATACGGACCTTCCGGATAAGTCATGGCCAGTCCCCTTGACAACGATGCGGATATTTCGGTCTGATGCCCATTTGACAGCGAGAGCGATCTGCTCATCGCTCGTCGCATTTACAACATAACTTGGATATCCACCGAGATGGCACCCAAGCGCTTTGTTGTAACCTGGAGCCCCAGGAGGTAGGCAGGAATTGTTGGCGTATAATGGGGATGAAATTGACTCGGGAAGGTTGGCATGGAACGACGACTGCGTCCAGTTGGTCTCAACAATGTTGCAGTTCAGGGGCACATCAAAGGGATTCGTTTTGTAACAGGAGGATGCAGCCGGGCGTGTTTTGATAAGACTGCCACTAATAGAGTCGTTCAACGCCGCCCACTCAGCGTCAATGGGCCAAGTCGCATCAAAGGGTGAAAGTTTGCATCTTGGCGGCTCTGTTGGGGACGCAAGAGCTGCTGAACATAGAAAAAGCGCAAACAAACGCATTGTTTCTATTGAGTTGATGTAATGCTGAAATCAGTGTGCAAACATCTCCCGTTAGACGCCTCTTCTGGCTGCAATCGGCTCTTTTATAGCAATTTCAGCCTCGCTTGGCAAGGAAAACAAATTACCGGGATTCTCAGACGCTACGGAGAGTAAGTGGTTGCTCTAGCATTTTCGTATATCCGCGATGCGTCATGTGGGTTGCAACAAGCCATGATTATCCACTACCGGCCTTGCCTATCCAAGGGCCGTCGGCAAATTATTGTTGTCGTGAAGGACACGTCATGGTCGACTTGCTTTAATCCTGAACATTGTTCATTGGGTGGACTCCGTGGAACTACCGCCAGAGAAGTCGAGAGGGTACGGTTTTAGGGGGAATCGTAGCCAATCGCTGATTATTCGCACAGCTTGACCAAATTACACTCCACCTCTCGGGAACTTTGTGTATCAGCTTGCAACTAGTTACAATATCAGTGCGACGGCTTTTTCTAGGGCCTCGCTGATCAGCTATAAGATGGCAGAAACGGATCTTGCACTTCTCCCTCTTCATTTTTGCCTTGAACACTCTGATCCGCCCTCCTTTCACAATCATGGGTTTAGTCCAGTTCGAGGATGGAAAAGTCCTCTATTACCCATATAAACCTTCGACGGCAGCTGGATATGGCTTCATGGCATGTTTTGCTATTGTAACATGCGTACATATCGTCCGTGTTTTACAGACCAAAAGGCGCTTTTTCATCCCTATGATCCTTGGTGGCATATGTATGTCTTACCACCCTACCATCAATAACGCAACTTTTACTGACCGCCCACTTAGGCGAGACGTTTGGATACTATGGCCGTGCTTGGGCCGGTCAGCTACCCAACTCACCCAGGCCATTCATGTTACAACTCATGCTTATTCTCGTTGCGCCGGTGTTTGTTTGCGCTACCATATACGTAACGCTAGGGCGATTAAAACACCGTATCCTCGGCCGACCAAATCGAAAATGCAGTAAAACAGTGCTCTTTATTCTTACCGATATTGTGGCTTTCTGCTCGCAGATCGGCGGTGGTCTCGTCCAAGTTACCGGCAATCTCAACCTGATGAAGATTGGAGACCATGTTATTCTGGGCGGCCTCGTCTTTCAATTGGTAGTCCTGGCTATTTATCTGGGCCTGGTCTACAAATTCTGGAGAGAAGCTAAGAGGCAGCATGATATGAATGGTCCCCGGTGGCAGCCTTTCACAGCAGCCTTAGCTGGAACGGTGGTAGCAATCTGGATTCGAAATCTAGTTCGTGCAATCGAGTTCATGCAAGGGTTTCATGGCTTCATCAGCGAAAATGAGTCAATGCTATATATCTTTGACGCTTTTCTGATGTTACCGGTTATGGTGGCCTTTATTCCATTCTACAATAGTAGTAGTATAGTGCCGCAACACGCCAAGGGAGGATGGGAAGCTATCGAGCTGGGTTCTTAATGGTGCAACACGGAGATAGATATGATTTCCCAAAGCAACTTCCTAGATTCTTTAAAAGAAAGGTCCCAAATCCCAAAAGTGTTCATATTGCCTTTACTGCTTCTTTTGGCCACTGAAGAAAGTCAGAATAGTCGTGTGCTATATACTTATCGCATACAAAAAGAATATGATCAGCCCAGCCATGTATAAACCAAGCTCTCTTCATAGTCTGAACCAATGGTGCGTAATAGGCTAGTATCAATAGAGCTATAGAGTCTTTGGACTGCAGACAGTCAATGAAGGTATCTTCCATCATGTAAACCCAAATAAGAACTCTCTTGTAGTGCAGTGGGCATTCGATAGACCCATCAGCATTGCCAAACGTGGCTTTAAAGATGTTTTCAATGGTTTCTAGAGATCGTACATAATCTTCATTGCGCGGTTGTGAATTTGAAACAATGAGATTGCGTAGTTTCTCAACCGGGCCAACCCAGTCGACTCGAGCGAAACCCTCGCAGATATAGGTTGGGCGGGGGTCCTCAGGAAGTGCCTTACCACTCCCGAGCGCCTCAGTTAGCCCAGAAAACAATACCTTTTCTGCAAAAAGCTGCCGAATAAGTCGCGTGCCACGGGCTAGCGAAAGAGAGCTATGAGGCGAGTTGCCATTGGCTGGACACACAAATAGATCATCAGACCCCGTAGGACCTGCTGCAAATACGCAGAAGCAGACTAGTACCGTTGAAACGTATAGACTTCCGCAATTTGAGGCGTCTATTTCCGACAAAGCTTCATTTGTCTGCATCAACCCGATAGAGAAGTGACCCTTAGCCAAGGCAATATAGCGTGACCTTTTCTGTGAATTGTCGGATGCTAGATATGCTAAGTGATAAGCCGCAAGAGAGAGACATAGATGGAGGAGATAAGGATACGATGCGGCAAGTAATGTCGCATCTCGTGACCAGAACTGGACAATCGGGTGATTAGGATCATCAGAACCGCCGAGATTTGGTCCAGTGAAGATGATGAATTGATGCAATAGCTCGGCTTGAGTCATGTTCGGCTCCGTTTCTGTCTCTGGTGGCTGGGGTGACTCGCTGAGCCCAGACTGGAAATGGGATCCGAGTGAGAAGTCCGAGGACTGGCATGACCAGTTCTTGCGCGGCCGGCCTCGCCCAAGTTTCACTGGGGCAGTCGTTGCAGTTGCGAGTGATGATACTGCTGGTGCGACTGGATGAATTTCGTATTGGCATTCTAAATTAAACCTGGTGCAATTGGTGCATCTCGGTTGAAGCTCATCACACTAATGACACGGTCGTAAGTACTTGATGCACGATATGCATGCATGGGTAACTCTAACCTTGACTTTGCGCCGCTTGCAATTGGAGCAACCATTCTTAGACTTGTGATGAAACTTCTTTTTAGATCGTTGATTTGGCAGCATTGTGGGGTTGATATGTAACGACTTGAAGTTATCCAGTCGGCAAAAAGCTGATTTTTCGCATAGACTGAGGTGGTTGCAGCTAACTTATAACCTGCCACGGCCTTGAACGTTTCGGGAACTTCGGCGTCCAGATTTATCCACAGTATTAGAAGAGTGGAGTTACCGAGAGCCAATCGCTGATATTTCGTTCAGATAAACCCCACTGACCTGCGTAGCACCCATTATGCATCTCCCGAGTGCCGATAAACTTGGTCGAAAAGTGGTAGGTATGTCACCTCGGTGCGTATATAGCTGGCCTCAACTGGCTTTGGTTCTGAGTTATAGTTAAGCAAGCCTAGGCTATCAAGAAGTACAGTTCTTATAGCTGTTCGTAAACAAGTGCCATTCCATGATACTGACGGTTACAGAATCTCAAAATATCGGTCGCGATCTCTCAAGTCTCATTGGAGCACCGCAGAGGCCTGGGGACTGCGGAATCCCGTCCTCTCATATGATGGAGATTCGGAGGTCATGCGAAAGCCCGGAAGCAGTGTGCTTGTGATATTCAAATGAGTCAAGACGCGGGCATTGAACCTCGGATCCACAGCTTCAGCACTTCTCAGTCAAGATACCTCGCTTAACCAGGGAACACCCTGGAGTCAAAAGAAGAAGCTTATGTTCATGTTAGAGCTTATAGGTTAACTGACTAACCGTCTATTGATTGGTTTGATTGGGTCACGGGCGAGACAGGTCTCATACAACCCCAAGACTGGCAGTAGACACTGCCCATTACTTCGCCAAAAAGGCCATTATACTTTCGAAGGTCCTTCTATGTAAACTCGGAGTCAGTTCATATCCAAAAGGCCCACCTGCACATCACTTCTCTAGGTCTATATAAGGCTGAGATCAATGGCAAGCGAGTAAGAGATCATTTCCTAGCCCCAGGTTTCCAGCATCTGAGGTATTGACATGTCTACGACACCTACGATGTTACACAAGCGATTTAGGAGGCCCGAGGGCTATTTGTATCCTCATTTTAGAATTTTGGTACGCCGAGACCATCTCTTCGGCCATACCGAGGGGCGAGTTCGGTACCTCTACAGAGATAAGATCGGTGCCGTGTGACTTAGGAGGTCCGTCTCACACATCCCATCTGATACGACGTGATCCTACACCTTTGGTCCTCTTTCAGATTCACAGATTCACAATGGGGAGATCTACTGCTCCAGGAAGATCCTGTTGTCAAGGGCTGGTCAACTGCATCTTTTGACAATGGTGGTTGGCTTAGTCCCGAAAAACTACCGCCATTTGGCCGCTGCTCTCATCCCACCAGCCAGTCCACCTATTCGAAAATTGATAGAGCTCCAAATAAAGGAGATCTTCTGTATCGGACAAGGTTATAGTCGACTTTGGTCAGAACTTTGTTGGTACTGGAAAAGGCGACATATGAACCAAACCCTGACGCGCCGCTCATCCAATGGATCACTTCATCCTCAATGGTACCGGTCCATAAGTTTGAGGATCTCGACTTCTATTTCACAGCTGACGTTATGTTAAGACTAACAATTGACCCGTGAAGCCTACTCTCCTAGAACCAGATGCCGTCATTGATATTGCAGTATGGAGTCGCAGTACCTGGGTACCGCATTCAATCGTCAATGCTGTACCAGCCCTCGTGTCATGAACAAAACCTGAGGTCTATTTCCTAGAAAGTTGCAGCGCTACGGCAATTCATGATCCTGGGGGGTTATGCAGTGAGATTTTGGTCGGTTATCAAAAGAGGCTTTGCCTCAAGTTTGGATCCTCTATTGAGGCGGAGTCATGGAAAGGCAGACAAGCGGCATGACTCAGCTGACGACAAACACCTTTGATATGTACCATGTCACGGCGAAAATGAATAAATATTTCATGCTTCCATCTCATTTAATATTTCAAGGCATTATCATTCAATTCTTGCAAGTCTTAAACACAAAGACCCAACCACCAAAAGCCTTCACCATGACAACCGAAAAGAGATTCACCGGCTCTCGCATCAACGTCAAATCCATCGAAACCCCCTCCAGCGCAGAATGGCGCATCCGCTTATCTGGCAAAAATATGAAAAACCTCATGAACGGCCACTGTCCACAGGACATGGACGATAAATGGATGTGTATGACGACAGGGCCTGCTGAGCAAGGATTGATTCGCGTACGCATGTGCAGAAGCTGGTCAAATCAAGAAATTATCGCTCTCATAGGACGTGTCGGGAGCGATGATGAAGCAATTATTGCCGAGGAAGGCGGAGAGATTTTGGCGATTATGTGGCCGACGCCCAAAGAGGACGAGTATGATCCTTTTGATGAGAAGAGTGCGAAGAAGTTTGCTATTGGGTTCTGTCGACATTTTATGAATTGTGAGCTGGAGGGTTGATGAGTGAGTACATGAGGGCGAATGATGGTTTCTGCCAATCTTCATGTTATGACATGGTGTTCTCGTGTTGCATTTTTCTGGTCGGTATGTAGGATAGCTCATGAAAAAAAAGCCAATGCTCCAATTTACCAAGTTCGTTATTTTTTCCCCAAGAATGTCTATTTTATTAATTGAATGGCGCGTCACTGGACCTGAAGTCAGCTTGGCTGCCTGCGTCGTGCTCTCAGCGTGACTGACCAGTCGTTTTGTCCTCTCACTCAGAATCATCGCGTAGGGTCGCCTCTCGGTGGTGAAGGCATTCTTGCGGATGCAGCTCTGACCTCTAGTCTCTCCGTCGCTCTGCGATGAGTTTCTGCGACCGGGCGGGCTGTTACGGTATAGGCTTGTTGATGGGGCTGCTGAAATTGAAATGGTTGGCGATTATTGACAAGCGGTGCCGAATCCGGAGAACGGTTTGGGAAGAGGTCATCAATGGCTTCCATGAGATCCTCGTAAAGGCCTTTGACGAAAGGCACGATCCCACACATATTTTTGGGTAGGTTAAGGGCTTATGGGAAGTAAGGTGTCGTGAATGATGAGTTTTCTGTGACACCGTTACCGCTACGGTGAAAATAATCTGTAGCGATCACGTGCACCAGTGTAACAATGAGCAAGCTTCGACTCATAACGACTCATGGACCGGATATACTACGCATAAAGACTTTATTTTGATGAACTTGATTTTTTTATATATGCGAAATGAAAATAGGCCATGCTCTCTACATCTTGGGTTTCCTGCCCGACTTCTCGAAATGGCCTGCCTCGCCAGTGCTTCCCTCTCTGCTATCCTGCTCTTGAGCATTCTGGCTGTTGGTATTCTTCTCCTTCTCTGTCATGTTCTTGTCTTCGAACGAGCTCGCATCGCGTTTTCCCGGCGCGCCCTTCAGCGAAGCCATGGCTCCGTCTGAGTGATCGGCGACTGGTGGGTTGTTCTTGTCGTGGTTGGGATCGGAGGACACTGGCGTCTTGACCTTGCCCGAGTTCATGCGGATAGGGGTGTAGGGGCTTAATACAGGTTGATATCGGGATCGAAGCGCGGGTGCGACGGTCGGGATGCGTCTGAAGGAAGAGAGGGTTTGGCGTGCGATGGTCATGATTTCGAAGAGCCGAGACGAGTAGAAGATGTATTTGCGGCAGATCTGAGAGGTTCTGTGAAATCTTAGATGGCTTTTGTTGAAATTTGTGTGTTGAATGGTTAAAGAAGAAAAAGAATCGTGGCTGTTTCGTAGGTTGTTGTTGTAGCGAAAGTAATGACGACATTTCTGAAGCCGACATATCGTCAATCATGGCAATGGTTGATGTCATTGATACATCGATTGACTTGACCTCGAGGTTCCACAAAATACCAAACCGAACTTGGTTCCCTGTGTTTACTCCAAATCTTCGACTTGTCCTGTGTTTTGTCTCTCAAAAACCAATGGAACTTCTCCCCTCAATGCTCTCCAATGATTAGTTGCCCTCATCAGCTCGGCACATCCTTCGACAGCCCATCCCCATCTTTCCAGAAACCGAGGCGTCACCTCCCAGCTCTCCATGCGATATGGCTCCCCCCAGATAATCATGCCACGCCGATCTGAAGCATAGTCGCCAGGTTTGCCTCTTGACACAAGTCGCCGTCCTCTTGGCCCAGTGCCCTCTCCATATTTGTTGAACATGATGTCGTCCAGTAGATCTCCCATTATGTCAGTGACAAGTAGACGATGGTTGAAATCATCATGGTGAGTGACGAGATTGTCTCTCATCTTCGGAAATGGAATGAAATCGATCCAGGTTGCATGTGCCCTCGTTGATTGCAGGGTTGTAGGACGAAGATGGGGCGGCACATCTAGGCCTGTCTCGACACAAATAGCATCGCGCTTTAAGCCAACCATTACATCCAGTTTCTCGGTCCGACCCTCTTCCAGTACAAGGTGATCCGTCACCTGTGAAAGGGTTACTTTATTCTGAAAAAGCCCTCGGAAAGCGTTGTAGTTTATGAGATACAGAAGGCGGTCCGAGAGAGGAGACGCCCCGCCCGTTGATGCTCGTAGGCGCTGATGCATGTCGAGCTGCTGGCTGTATAATTCAACATCTATAGTGCTCAATGTGCCTGTGTACATAGTGGTAAGAAACAACCTCGGATCTTGCTTAGTGATGGAGCATTCATCCTTGTCGGCTCCGGCCTCAAGTCCGAATTCATCCACCCTCCAGAGTTTGACTCCGAATGTCGGCTTTTGCTGCTTGGCGCGACTTTTTGTTGTGTCATCATTGTCCATGCGATTTCCTGCGTGCAAAGCTTAGAAATGCCCAAGCTAGACTCCAAAAAAGGAAGTATTGTAATCAGAACTGTGCGTCAAATTACTTACGGCGAGCTCGTTGGTTGATCCTGTTTTGCAGCTTACGCCGCTGCTTTCTCTCGGCATCTTCCATAATCGATGGAATTCGTGGCAGCCCTTGCTAAACTCCAGCAGCAGTGATGAATGCAAAGACCAGCGGGCTATGGCGAAAGTAGTAAAAATGTAAGCTTTGGTCAAAAACATGGTCAAATTGGGATTTCTGACAGATAAAGTCTCCATGTGAGCTGGCGTGCCGAAATATGTCACGCTAATACGAATCGAGATAAAATGTCATCCTCGCATGATATGATCTGCTAAATCCGATCGCGAATATTCCCGAGCCCTTGCTACACGTTTCCTTTTATTTCGATAATGCGCTACTGACAAGCGATATGACTCCGTCCAAGCGACCAGCAGCATGCAGGTGTACCTTGAGGAATCCTTCGGTGATTCATTCTCTTTTAGGTTACAATGTCATCAAGATTTGAAGGGCGTCGTAGCATGATGGTCTAAACAGCTTTTGGGCTGCGACAAATCTACTATAAATTCAGGAGAACCTGCAATGTTATATCGAAGTCTCTTCAATTCAATCCAACATTCCATATCACTCCAACAACCCTCCGTCTCAAACTCAGTTTACACAACTTTAATATGTCTCGTTACGCCCCTCTCTACACCAACCCCCAAGGCCCAGGTGATAGCCGGCCAACTGCTCTGCAGGTAGTGCAGGATGAGCAAATGCAGAACCAACTCGTTGGGAAGACAGCAGTCATCACTGGCGTTTCATCCGGTATCGGCATAGAAACCGCACGGGCTCTTGCTGCTACAGGCATCAAGCTCTTCCTGACTGCCCGAAACCTTGATAAAGCCAAAGAGGCTCTCGCTGATTTCTGGAACCCGGATCAAATGGAGCTTGTGCAGCTTGAGCTGAGCTCTATGGACAGTGTTCGAGCTGCCGCAAAGACTATCCTTTCCAAGACCGACGAGCTCAGTATCTTCATTGCCAACGCTGGTGTCATGGCTGTCCCGGAGCTCAAGACTACTGCCGATGGCTTTGAAGAGCAGTTTGCTACGAACCACTTATCTCACTTCCTCGTATTTGAGCTCCTCAAATCTTGTCTTCTCAAAGCGTCAACTGAGAAATTCCATTCTCGTGTCGTTGTCGTCGGAGCTACTGCTCATCGCATGCAAGGCATCCCCGCTTCGAACGACTACAATTATGAGACCAGTGGTGCCTCAGCTTATACACCCTGGGAAGCATACGCTCGCTCCAAGACCGCCAATACCTACATGGCCAATGAGATTGAACGTCGATATGGCCACAGGGGCATCCATGCGACTAGTGTTGCCCCAGGACTGGTTACCTCCAATATTGGCCGTTACATTCCCCAGGAAGTGATGGCAGGGGTTATTGGTGACAAAATGCATGAGGTCCAGAGCCTCGAGCAAGCAGCCGCAAGTACTTTGGTGGCTGCAGTGGGCAGAGAATGGGAAGGAAGAGGAGGTGCTTACATCACCAACTGTAGTGCTGCGGAACGCGGTGAAGACGACGGTGTTTCGACTTCGTACACGTATGTTTCTCACACTTACAACCCCGAGGATGAGCAGAGACTTTGGAAAGACTCTCTAAAGATGGTGGAGAAGTGGAACAACCCTAGCACAGAAGACATTTGAGATGGGTTTGCGTGTCAGATGTATACAGGTTATCAACTAGCTCTACAATTTGCCTGGTCTCAGTTTGTACTTCGATCAAAGGTTCGAATCATGTCATAAGTACACGTATACAGAAGTGATCGTCACATCCAGGAATTCGTATCGTTTCTCAGATGTTCTTAGCTCCAAGTCAGTCCCGTCTTATTCCAGCATTGCAATGGCTGTATCATACAATAGGTTTCACAAAGGTGACGATGCAAATTGCAAAAGAAGTTTTATGAGATAGCCTCATATCCAGCACTTTCAGTCAAAAGCAAAGGAAAAACCATCGGCCTCCATATTTTCTGTCATGTGAAGACCCGATGCATCAAACATCGGCGAAGGAAACGAAGGGAGTCAGTCAGTAAAAAGGTTCCAAAAATTCCTATACCAGGTGCACCCAGTATAGAGTTGGTCGCTGTTATGAAAGCATAAGAAATTTTCAATCAGCATAATTCCTCTCTCAGCTTATTGCTTCACAGAGCAGGAAAAGACCCATGCACTAGGATGTATAGAGAAGAAGAAAAAGAAAATGGAAGAAGGGGGGGCATGGCGACACTTTATACTGCTCTTTCTAGGCCAACATGACAAGGTTCAGGCAGTTGTTTAAGTCAAGGAAAGTATATGAGCATGGTGGAAGATTATATGTAGCTTAGACGATTCACAGTAGTTAGATATCGATGCTTTCGCCTTCTGAGGTCAGTCGCCTAAAGTTTATTTCTCCAGCCTTCGGTTCGTTCTATAGCATTCACTAATGTACAATACTGCCTGGAGACTGATGACTATTGGAAAGCTTATGGGTCGTAAGTTTGTGGACTTGTGTGGGCAGCGCAATGCAGCCTCACAAGCAAGCCACTTAGCAAATTTCTTTCAAGAGTATGGAAGATTGTGAAATGTATTTAGACTTGGCATGAGGCTGCTTTCATGTGTTGATGGCGCATTATGTGAAAGTGCTCTCAACCCAGGAGTGTTCCCTCTCAAGAAACTCTCTGAAGGTCTTCAAAGGGATTCCCCAGCCCTCAACCTCTCCTATATCGACCTTATCTCCCAAGCCTCTCGACATCAACTGTACAGCAACAAAGATATCCTCATTCTTCTTTACCTCGATCTCATCATCAGTCAGATAAACAGCTTTTACAGGCTTTCCGCTTGCTTCGCCCAGTTGTTGCATGATCTCATCTGGCGAGAGTTTCTCACTTGCAATTTCGATGGTCTGCCTATTGAAGCGGTTTGGCTCACGGAAAGCCGCCACGGCAAACTTCGCAAGGTCCTCGACATCCATGACTGGTAGCTGTTCCTCGGGGGTGTAGGCAGTTGACCACGTGTTGCTGCCTACGAGACCAGAGCACATGATATTGACTTTAGGCGCCAGGAAGTTACACATGAAGAAGCCCCCTCGGAGAATTGTCCACTCCTCGAATCCGGCGTTCTTCACGATTTTCTCGACTTCTTTCTTCCATCCATGGGCGCGTCCAACAGGGTGTTCTGGGTCATGGTATTTGTCTTTTTCCATGTCTTTAATGGCCATACCGCTGGAGTAGATCACATGTTTGACGCCAGCTGCCTTCGCTATGTCGATGATGCGTTTCGCTGCCGGTACCTCCGAGGTGAATGTTGTGATATTTGGTACCAGATTCATGAAAACATGTGTGCATCCGCCGATGACCTCTCTGAGAACTGCTTCGTTGTCCCAGTCGCCAGGGGTAACTTCAGCACCTTGGTCTTGGAGTCGCTTGGCGGCGGGAGAGTCCATATTACGAGCCGTAGCGCGTACCGCCCAGCCTATTTCAAGTAGCCGTCTTGCAACAGCGGAGCCTTGGGAGCCGGTAGCACCGGTGACGAAAACGACGTTATGTGACATTGTGTAAGTCGTGGAAATGGCCTCCTGGGCTGGGGTTACTATGAATGTAATTTGGGCCTTTGTATGAACTACTTTGAAGTTCAATAGGCTTGGCTATAAGGGTTTATAAACTACGTATGGTTCGTTGCTGTGCTGTGTCAAAGTGCGGAGTTGCGGACTTTCGTTGTCCTACTCCTACAATAGTCCTCGAGCCTCAACACATTCTATTCGTGCTAGGAGCGGCATCCATTATAGTCTGGACCGTGAAGGATTGGGATTTATCCGTTCTAAGTAATCATGTACGCAAGAACCAATAGCATGTCGGGACGGCCGTGATGTTGTTCCGTGTCTGATTAATATGAGGAGCAACTCCGCGAGGGTTTTGTTTTGATTTGTCACCACAACGGCCGGTCCCGTGAGACATAGTCACTACGCCAGGCAAAGTCAGATATGATAATGTTTCAAGAGGTGCTTCTATCCATAAAATTCAGATAACACAAGTTCTATCTACACGTGTCTGGCTTTCTTTAGTGTGTGACAAATCTGGGGTTGTTCGTTACTTTTCTTCTCATTCATCGACTTTTCCGCAAACAGGTCTCACGATGTCATCAAGTGTTCACACTACTCTTGTGGCTTTTTTCCATATATGACGTATCTGTATTCGTGTTAGTTGTCTTTCATTGTGGTCAAGGTTCATAACTCACATGGGCCAATATGCGTGGATGGAAGGGTTCTTGAGATCTTTTCTAACATCAGTCAGGAAAACATCCAACTGAGGTTTCGACCAGCCCAGGACTCTAGTGAAAAGAGCACTACTAATCGCGTCCAGACCGCTAGAAATATTCTCAAGAGTCCAAGAACCTAAGTCACATCAGTTTGTATTCTAGAAATGGCATTATGGGGTATTCGTTTACCTAGCTCTTTATACTTTTGCTCCCTAGGCCAACGGTTTTGTGGCCATTTAAAAACCCGCTGTGTGACGTTCTGGAAGCCAGCAGCCTCCATCTGTGTCTTATAGGTCATTGTTTCACCAAACGGTCGACCCATCTTTTCTGTAGCTTCAAGCAAGAGTTTTGACCACTGATATAGAGCCGTTTCGGGGGCCATTGTACCATCATCGGAGGTTGGCGGAAGGATATCCACGACCTCCAACCAGCCACCTGGATTTAGACTCGTGAAACTTTGTCCGAAGAACCGTGGCCAGTTGGCGAGAGAGACCGTCATAAATCTGGTATAGATATAATCAAATGGCTCTGAGAAAGTCCAGTCTTCTTCCACGTCATCAATCTGAAACTCGACGTTAGGCGGCACGAATGCAGGCTGGATTGGGCTCAAGTCAACGCCGATGACAGTCGCTTCAGGATGATCATCAGCAAAGTCAATTGCCCAGCACCCTGTACCTGTGCCGATATCTAATACCCGTTTCGCAAGTGTCTTGCTGTCTTCAAAGATGGGCGCAAGGAATAACTGGTTGTCAAAAGTGAGGAGACAAAGCGCATGCTGAAGATCCAGGCGATCCTGTTCCGAGCCATCGTTTGGGCCGACGTAGATGCCGTCTTTGTAAGCATGATATGATCTGCCGTTTTCAATTCTGAATTTGTAAATGCTAGAGGCGATCGACGCTGTGGAGCTCCCAGCATCATTTTCGCCAAGGGCTGAATCATTGTCGACGATGTTCCCCTCATCTGCCTCGAGTTGACCAGCGGGTTCCAGTGGCGCTGTCTGTTCGTGGGGTGATGAATCCTTAGGTGACGATTCCTTTGGTGATGATTCCTTTGGGGAAGGGGATTTTGACTTTGGAGGTGACCCTGCCATGCTTGCAAACTTTATATAACAACTTGAGCAAAGTTCAGCTGGAGTTTGTACAGGGAAGCGTGTCTTTCCAAGCGGAGGTGAGATATTTTGACAGCTGGCATATGAGAAAAGGGAGGGCTAGCGTCAGGTTATGAGGGGAAACCCGGTTAGGAAGCCGTATGCACAACCCTGCAGTAGTGTAATCACGAATTTCGTACCCAGCGAACCATCGACAGGGTGTTTGAAGTTCCCCGAGACATCCAATGCATCAAGTAGACTCCAGTAACTGGATTTGACTACTCAAACAGCGACTTATTTCATCATTGAACTTATTCACTATCAGCATCACCGTGCTATGAGCATTTCCCGATAACCAATGCTGTTTGTTCTTGTTCTGGGCTGATTGAGTCCTGTCCTCCTGCCAAGCCTCATGTACAGTATCTGCCTCGAAGCCATTGGCTCGATCCCAAACTATTGACTTTTAGTCTTGTGAGGCGCGTTATCGGTCGCGGGCGATTGGATACAACTTCAGCCACAAACCTTTGCACTGCGGCAACCAGGGGCAGATTTTTGGTTTTTTCGCTTTTGCATTTAGGTTCGGCCCGATATGGTACAATGGATATGGAAACGTAAAGGATGAGATGAAGCGTCATCAAATATAGCACCTGCTTTCTAGTGTCCCACTGTTATAAAGTCATTAGACGTTGTGCCTTTGGGGTTGTTTCAAATTCCCATGGGCGTGTTGGCCTCCATCGTCGCCACCGACGTGAGCGCTGGGCCTTATCATGGCTAAGACATGAGTCACTGAAGTCAGCAGGACTCTCGCTAAGTTCCTCACTAGCCTTCTCTCGACAGCGAATGCTACCACCGATTGTGTCGCTGAGACACTCGCTGCTTCAACTGAGACTTCAGCTGCTGGTCCTGCGCGCACCACCGACGCCGACTGTGACGGGGCACCTCCCTTCCATGACGTAGGAACATACCTTACTACTACTCGCAGCTCTCCCTAATAATGCACCAACACTCAGTTGTCAGGCTCTGAATAGAGGAGTAAACCGTACTAGACACATATTTTATGTCCATTGCCAATTCATTCTTGTATCACTATTCACTCTCTACTTAGGAGTCAATATGAATGAAATGGAATGACATGCAATTCTTTGTTGCTTTCAATTTGTGACGATCTGTAGGTTGTGACTTGTGGCCGGATCTCGATGGCATTTGGCTAAGCACTTCAGTCAGTGTCTATATGTTTAATGTACAAAACCGAATCATCAACTAAAGATTTTAATGCTGTCTCAGATACTACGTCCCATGTCTGCATGTCAACGTCTATTCTAATAGAAAGTTTGAACCTCTGGGAGAAGACCAAAGTCACTTCTTATCACAGGCATGCAATACCTTTCGCTCTGAACATGATTAGGGAGAAACGGCAGATAACAGTTGAATAAGAAATACTTAGCCTTTGTGGTTGCGCGTTGGCCTATCCAGCTCATGAAGAAATTTCTCTCCTAAGATAAGAGGCAATGACTATGCCTCATCTGGAGTTGCAATATTCATTGTCTCAAACACTTGGCTTGCATCACAGAGTCCTTATTAACCATTCACGGACTTCTCCACTACCTATGGATGAATGCCTATACAATGCTGTAGAGCATCACGACTACCCGGACAGCTACCAGTGCTGTGAAGGTGGTTTTAGCAAGTTTCTTGCCGAAGACGATTATGAATATAAAAGCCCCCCACGAACATGTCCATCAACCTCCACCAAACCCTGAAAATAAAATAAAATACCAATACAACCATTTCAGCTCAAATAGAACTGGGGATTAACCAAGGAAGCACTATGGCGGACTCCGGAACCATCAGCTGGATCAGGTCAACTGACGTGCACGAGAAAGTCATATTCTGGAAGTGCATGCAGTATCAAGGGGAAGCAAAGCAGTGTGGGAACTACAACAGTATAAAGCTCAAACAGTGCCCAAAATGCCAGGCTAGACGCGATGCTGGCGATGAGGCGGTCAATAAAATGGGGGCAATTATAGGAGTTCTTGAGTATGTTGAGAATACGACTGGTGTAGAGCATTGGCGTTACGACTCAGAAAAGATCTAAGATACTGACTCTTCGATGCTCGGACTGCTAAACAGATTTTACCAGATCACAAGGAAAGCTAGCTTCCACTTAAGGCATTGCAACAAGTGAAATCGTTGAGCTAATCTTGAAATGCATGCAAACTGAAAGATAACCCGCTTGCTTCTAATCGTAGCCATAATAACTATTGGTAGTACTTGATGGAGTTGAAGAGCCAGTACGACTCTTTGAAGGCCTCAGGATGGTTAGTGACATAGTCATCACAGGTCTTGGATCCAGTAGAAGCCTTGCACTCTTCGTTCCAAGTGCCTTGATCGATGTTGTCTCCACAGAACGCAGTGTTGATGATCTATTTCGCATTAGCACCCGATTGTTTTTGTCTATTGTTAGACTTACGATGGTCTGTCCCTTGAAGTACTTTCCAACATTACAACCAGACCCGCTGAGGAACTGCGAAGCAGGAGTACCCCATTTGCTGGGATCAGGGTTTCCAGACTTGATGTCGGCGGGGATGCTCTGGCGGTTGAACCAGTATATCTTCAGAGCATCTGACTCAAGCCAGACAGCATAGACACCTCCTTTGCCCTTGTTGAAGGCTGAACCATATGAACCAGAGGCGTGAGTGCTACCGCATCCATCACTGAGATTGTAAGTTAGCTTATTGTCTTATATCATGCCATGATACACTGACTAATTCGTGCCGTCCTCGCATTGCTCAGACTCAGTTCCGCCGTTGTTGCAGTTAGGGCGCTCGTCAAGACCGCCGATCTTGGTGAACTTGCAAGCACCGCATGTATGCAACGAGACGACGTTCTGGCTTTGGTCGTTGATTCCTTCGATGATATCAATCTCCCCGACTGGGTCCTCGTCGAAGTTGTACGACCAGCTGCGACAAATGTCAGCTTATCAGGCCCGGTGAGACATCCAATGATATGGAACTCACAAAGATGGCCAAACACCACAAGCAGTACCAGGCATGTGCTCAATGTCGGCAATCAGAAGACCATTACCATAAGTTGCCTTGGACTCCAGACGGACACTGTCTCTGCCATGTCTAGTCTTGCTTGAGCCAAGAAGTTTAGCCTTGTTCACGGAGTCAACGCCGACGTAAACTTGGCCGTTGGTTGTTTTGGCAAGACCAGCAGATTGAGCTTTGCTTTTGCTCAAGTAGTTGACTGATCCGTGAGTGGGATCACCTCCGTAGGAAGGGTCAATGCTATCGTAGTAGGCAGCCTATCTCGTCAGAGTTGTCCGGTCGATTATGAGGTCAAGAACGTACATCTCTGAAGTAAAATTGATCAAAGAAGTTACTGGAGTCGTAAGTCGTCTTGAGAGAGAACTTGCGCGTAGCCCGGGCACAAGAGGCCTGGGCAGATGCCACTACCACCAACAGCGTGAACAACGATGAATGCATGTTGAGTCTTGTGAAGAGAAAGAAGTGCAGCTGGTGATGAACCAAGATCGTCGCTGGGATAGCTCAGCTTTACATACCAGATGCCGTAGCTGAAAGGATCACCGCACGGCCCGATCCTTAACTCACCGTGGTTCGAATCTACCTCCGCCATTCGCTGCTTCGCATTGGAAACTATGCTCGAGACAAGCGTATTCCCAAGCGCCATCCTTCGCTATGCACGTGCCTTGGTTGTCACTAACAGCCCAGCGAGCAAGGGTTATTAGTGCTTAGAATAACGGGGCTGAGTGGTCCTTTGGAAAATGAGCAAATTTGATTCGGGGCAGTGCCAGTCATACGACGTGAGGCCATTATGTTCCTTCAATAAAGCTAGGACTTGAGGAATTGTTCGAGACAATACGGAGTAGACCTCATGATTCTGTGGCAAAAACACGAATTGTGTTGCACGATGTGATACAAGATACTTAACCGATATAGCCAGCCAGTCGCGATGAACTTTTGTGCGACGTATGTGCATGCATTACAGAAGAACGGTTCAATTCCAGCCTGATCTGGTTCCTGGTTCGGCCCTACTAGATCCGGGTTTGTTTGTGGTTGCGTAGGGCTAGCTTGGACGGGAGGCCTGGGCTAAACTGTTGAACGGAATGGTCTAGACGAACTCAAGGTTAACGTTGCATATTCCTGCGCATTCAAGATGCCTCAGGATGCCTGATTGTAGAGCGTATGGGATCGATCATGCATGATCTGATGACTCTGACCGCCTTTGGTATACGACTCAGAAGGCCTTTGACTGAGCGTATGATTTGAGATTCCAAATAAAATGGACGGAAAGGCCATTGGACAGAACCCTATGACAGATCTAATAAGAATACGGACAGGAACCGTTAGAAAACATGACTTGGTGGTGCTTGGCAAAAAGATGGTGCCCGTCTTGGCGAGATCAAAGTGCCGAAGGACAAAAAACGTGGTTCCGCCCGGGATCGAACCGGGGACCTTCTCGGTGTTAACGAGATGCCATAACCAACTAGACCACGGAACCTAGCTGCTTTGATGAGAGACCGGTTGGGAGTATAGTCTCTAGAAGCTGGAGACGAACGACGCGCTCCGAAGAGACCTGCGGCTCCCAAAAGTTCCCGTGGCAGCCATAAACACTGGCTTACCAATTTATTGTTCGATTGGAAGTGCGGAACTGGCTGGGGGTGTTCCGTGTCATTGAACGGGTTCTGTATTTGAGTGACGCGTCATTGTCAACTCCAGTCTGCAGCGGGATTCGACTCGCGTGATACCGTGAGACAGCTGCATGGATCTGCCCTACCCTGCAGCTGTGTAAATGATTGACAAGTCAGAGCGATTTTGAGAAGCAGGAACATTATTTGCAATTCAGTACTCTAACGTTCTTGATCTAAACGTAAGTTTGCTTTTATCATGGTTTTGTGTTGAATTAAATCTCCAACATTGTTGCTGCTTCAATGAAGTACTGTAGACATCAATGACAGACATAAATAGACCACGTTGGCATGGCATGACCCCAGAGAAGTTCATTCACCCTGACATCTGTTGGCCCAAAGCATATCGCCATATCCTAACTCCGGGACATTGGTAAGATTGGATACTACATAAAAGATCTTCATTTCAAACCCTCGAATCTAGATACGAGAGATCTATCCTGGTGCTTAACAAGCGGATCATGCGATAAGCAACAGGAGTTCACGAGTCATCAAGCTCCGTCTCTAGGGAGAAGAGCTGGGTTAGGCGAATTCTGTACCTCGGGACCGAGGGATTGCTAAGCTGAAACCGGATTTCGGGAAAAGTCATGACGCAACTCCGTGGCAACAGAATTTTTAGCATAAATCTCGGCCAATGAAACTATTTTCGCAAACTTTTCGTACAGATGTCCATGGAGTTTCCGCGGACGATGGCTTGACGGACTCAATCAGCTCTCCGAAACAGTCAAATTACGTAGAAAATGTGCATCATCGAACCCAAAACATAATCTCTTGCATCTGGACACTAAGGGTTACGTCGCAGATAATATAAATCCGCGCAGTTTCCGACTGTAACCAGTCCAAAGTAATAAAATACCCGTATCAAGGGCCGGGGTTTAATGGATTACGGCCGAAACCCCGTTCCGGGTCCGACAAGCTACAGGGATGATGGGCCGAGGCATAACCATAACGAGATAAAGGAGTAACCCAGAAGGTTCTAGCCTCTCGCTTGGTGATATCATCCCTTGACGGATTTAACGTAGGGACCCAGTCACCACGAGAAGCCCAAGCCTGGACGGGGACTTACGGCCGGTCGGCGGATCCGACAAATCCATGCCATGGAATTGAAGAGATTTGAACTCCTTAGTCGTTAGTCGTGTTCGTTACGTCGTTGATTAATAAAATTTCTACCGTTTCGATGTGGAACCTCCCCTTGTCTTTGTTTATAAACTGCCTTGGCTCCCCGAGTCACCGATGATCGACATAGATCTTGTCTCTCACACCACAGATCGCAATAACACTAACCGACGCGGAACAACCAAACGTTAATTATTCCACAGCCTCGATCGGTAGTTAGATTACGACAATAACGATGAGCGACGCGGAAAACATCGAAGTCCCTGCGCGGACAAGAATACCCTACTGGCGATTGGTCGCTGACCAGGCTGGCATCACACCAGAGGTTCGGGATTACAAGTACGATGGCTCAGGTACTGAGGAAGACCCCTACCGTGTGAAATGGATTCCCAACGATCCCCGAAACCCTATGACCTTCAGTTTGGTCAAGAAATGGTTCATCACCATGACCGTCGCTCTCACAACCCTTGCTGTCGCGCTCGTGTCGTCGGCTTACACAGGCGGTATCCGTGAGATCATCATGGAATTCCACATCAGCCAAGAGGTGGCTACCCTGGGTGTGTCACTCTTCGTCTTGGGTTTCGCAATTGGTCCCCTTCTCTGGGCCCCTCTCAGTGAGATGTTCGGTCGTCAATACCTCTTCATCGGTACCTATGCCGCCCTCACTGCCTTCAACTCTGGTTGCGCGGGCGCACAGAACGCCCAGACCCTGATCGTCCTCCGTTTCTTCGCTGGCGCTTTCGGCTCGTCGCCTCTCACCAACGCCGGTGGTACCATCGCCGATATGTTCCCTGCCTCTCAGCGTGGTCTCGCCATGGCCATCTTCGCTGCTGCTCCCTTCCTCGGACCCGTCCTTGGTCCCATCATTGGAGGTTTCCTCGGTATGAACGCTGGTTGGCGCTGGGTCATGGGCTTCCTCGGTGCCTTCTCTGGTGCCCTCTGGATCGTCGGTACCCTCTTGGTCCCCGAGACATACGCTCCTGTCCTTCTCCGACGACGTGCCTCCAAGCTCTCCAAGATCACAGGACATGTCTACGTCAGCCAGATTGACTACGAGCGTGGTAAGGTCACCCTTACCGAGTCTTTCAAGACCGCCCTGTCCAGACCTTGGATCTTGCTCTTCAAGGAGCCTATTGTCCTTCTCCTCTCCATCTACATGGCTATCGTTTACGGTACCCTGTACATGCTCTTCGGCGCTTTCCCTATTGTGTACCAGCAGAACCGCGGCTGGAACTCTGGTGTCGGTGGCCTGGCCTTCCTTGGCATCATGGTCGGTATGCTCTTGGCTATCGCATACACTATCCCCCAAAACAAGCGCTACATCAAGATCGAGCAGAAGAACGGTGGCTTCGCACCTCCCGAAGCTCGTCTCCCTGCCTGTCTTATCGGCTCCGTCTGTCTGCCTATCGGTCTTTTCTGGTTCGCCTGGACCAACGACCCTAGCATCCACTGGATGGCCAGTATCGCTGCCGGTGTCCCCTTCGGATTCGGCATGGTTCTTGTCTTCCTCAGTGTTATGAACTATCTCATTGACTCCTACACCATCTTTGCTGCCTCCGTCTTGGCTGCCAACTCCGTTCTCCGATCTCTCTTCGGTGCCGCATTCCCTCTCTTCACATCTTACATGTACAAAGACCTCGGCATTCACTGGGCTTCTTCAGTCCCTGCTTTCCTCGCCCTGGCTTGCGTTCCCTTCCCTTTCCTCTTTTACAAGTACGGCGCTTCCATCCGTGAGAAGTGCAAGTTCGCTGCTCAATCCGCTGCTTTCATGCGCAAGCTCCAAAACGACGCTGCTCCCTCATCCGAGGAGGAGAAGAATGACGAGACTGTTCCTGAGGAGGAGAACTTTGACGACGATGCCTCAACTGAGGTTGAGGAGCCTGCCTACGCTCCCATCACTGCAAGCAGGACAAACCACTCTGTGCGATCGCATGCTTCTCGTGCGTCGCGCGCATCGCGGGCTTCAATGGCCTCGCGTCGCAGGTCGTATGAGGGCAACCCTTACGACATTGACAGAGTCAACACCAAGCAATCATTCACATAATCATCTCATAATAGTTATTACTGGGGCTGGGAACCCGAAAATTAATTGGTGGCATCATAGCGTTTAATTTTACTATAGACTTTACTTCACTTAATACCCAATTCATCTATCAATGTCATTCATTCATTGCAGCTCATCTTCGCGCTGTGACGTATTCGTGAGAGTGAGATTGTCGCTGGCCGCCCACAAATTCGAAGTCACCCGGATCGTGTTCACCAATCGTCGCTCTGGTCAAGATTCTGAGCCGCTGAACCCCGCCACTCGATGCTTAACCTTGATGGATGCCGATCAACCGTAGAGAATTTTCTAGGCTTTTCGCTTTAGTGGAAAGAAGGTGAGCCTCTCAACCCATATACGTCTGCGCCTTTCGAACTGCGTTCCAACTGTTGCAGGAACAGCCAGCTCGCAAACATATTTCCCTGCGACGCAAGATGAGTCATCCAAAGCCTCGGTTCCGTGGTCTAGTTGGTTATGGCATCTCGTTAACACCGAGAAGGTCCCCGGTTCGATCCCGGGCGGAACCACGTTTTTTGCCATCATTTCGGTTGATGCACAATGTTTTTGCTGAACTGTACCTTTACTTAAGGCCCTTGGTTAACAGACATATCACTTGGAAGCATTAGAAGCCGCAGATGGTGGAAACACACTTTTTAATCTATAACATCACCTCGATACTGTATGTCTCCAGGTGGTTTCGCTAATACGCTTCCTCGTCTCAACTTGGTTTTCCTCGGTATCAACACTTATCGCTCTGCTGAACCTCGCTTGCTGCCTCACTACTGACTTCCTCAGCCTTCACTGGCTTCGGTTTGATGAAAACAGCAGACACAAGCATCAGTCCGCACAAAGCAGTGTAGAATGCCCACATAACACGTAGACCACTGACATACCCATGCTTGTCTGTCTCACCCTGCGCCTTGTCACTAGACACAGCAGTCAAGTTGCCACCGTGGACAGTACGCTGGATAAAGACCGTTCCAACAACAATGGATATCGAGACAAAGAGGCCACGCATGAAAGTGTACGCCGACATAGTCGCCGCCATATCTCTCTGGCGGACATGCGTTTGAAGAGCGATCATAGGGTTCTGGAAGAGTACACCGCAGCCGAGACCTGCGATGACCTCTGATATGACTAGCTTGGGCCATTCCTTGCGTTGACCGAAGCTAATGAAGAGACCGATTCCCAAAGTCATCAGCGCGGCACCCCCCAAGATAATAAGCTTGTAGTCTCCTGTTTTTCTCACGATCAGTCCTCCGACACCCGTTGAGATAGACATCGGGAGGATCAGAGGGAAAAGCGTGACTCCGGATATGATTGGCGAAAAGCCCAGAACAACTTGGAAGTATAGCGGCAAGAAGTAATCGCAGGCAATGAAAATGAACGAGTGAAGGTTGGCGACGG
This sequence comes from Fusarium udum, assembly GCA_013186905.1. Classification (NCBI taxonomy): domain Eukaryota; kingdom Fungi; phylum Ascomycota; class Sordariomycetes; order Hypocreales; family Nectriaceae; genus Fusarium; species Fusarium udum. The sequence goes on from JAAQPG010000002.1 coordinate 52,160, forward strand.
CGAAGGCGGCGATATTGGTGGTGCTCTGGAAGATTCTTATAGGAATGATGGGATTTTTGGCAAACTTGGCTTCCCAGACCATGAAGAGTGCCAAGATGACGACTCCAAAGACCAAGAGGCAGATAACGAATGCAGAGTTCCAGGGCGCAAGTCCACCTGAGCCAGCTTCAAGTCCGTAGAGGAAGCAAATTGTGCCGCCAATGATGAAAGCAAATCCAGGCCAGTCAAGGCTGCGAATTCCATCGACGAGAGGCACCTTCTCGATGTCGACCTTGAGCAAGAAGAACAGCCCAATCAGAGCAATACCCTCAAAGGGTAAGTTGATGTAGACTAGAAATGTCAGTAGCTATCTTCAAGGGTAAGCGGTGTCAACCTACAGCACCATCTCCATGTAACTGCCTGAGAGAAGATACCACCAAGTACGGGTCCAATGGCTCCAGCCACGCCAAACACTATTCCTGTTATGCCATAATATTTGGCACGATCCTTCAGAGGAAACAGATCTCCGATCAGAATAGTTATGAGCACCATACAGCCACCACCTTAGTCTAGTTAGTGGGTTGAAGTCGTTGTTTGATAGAGAATGCTTACCTCCAAGACCCTGGACAGTTCTTCCTCCGATTAGCATGCCACTTGAGTTTGCCAAAGCACAAATGAGACTCCCGGCCATGAAGAGGCCAGTGGAAGTCATCATGCTAACCTTGCGACCGACGATGTCAGACACCTTTGCCCATACAGGCGTCACCGCTGTTGTGGACAGGGTGTACGAGGATCCAATCCAGGCATATTCGCGAGCTGATACATGTAGTTCTTTACCAATGGTCGGAAGCGCCGTTGCCAAGATAGTAGTATCCAATGCACAGAGGAACAGCGTCAAACAAAGAGAAAGAACGACAAGACGCCGCTGAAGTGTCTTCATCGGCGGAGGCTCGTACGATGCACCCGTCTCAACGGGCTGGAGGCGCGCGCCGACAGAGTCCTTCTCGTTTGTCTGTTCATCTTGAGATGGCTGTGACTGTTGAGGCTCTGACATGATACGCGAGATGTTGCAGCCGAGAAATCGATCGAACAGGAACCGGTGATTTTGTAAACAGGAGATTATTGAACGAAACACTTATTCGAGGATTAGGTTGCGTTGGTTCGGCTCGCTTTCGGTCCGGGATGTAGATTCCGGGAGAGATGCATGATCTTCGTGGTAGCGTGCCGATGAGAACGGCAATTAGGTATTGTGCGATTGACCAGTGAGACAAGGAGAGTGAGGGAAGGTGAAATCTTTTTATTTATTTATTGCTCAAGGAGGCGGCTGTGGGCGAGAAACGCGATGAGTTGAGTGACTGAAATCTCAATTTTCTTGGGGTGTTGTAACACAGTGGTGGGATTACAAGCACGATGCCACGAATAACAACGAATGCTGCCATGAAGTGGGATAATTTACTTTTTAATCGTGGATGTCACTAAAAGCTTGTCAGAAATTTTAAATTGAGATAAATTACCTAAACTCGACAATGCTACTCTAAGGTAGATTTCGGATTGAAACTCAACTTTATTTGGACCGTTGGGTTACCCTTGTGAACTCAATCGGAGTGCTGAACTTACAGTGCATGCAGTGCACTGTCTCGCCTGTCTCCAGTATATCTCCCTCCAGCTGGCACCAGCAGATATTGACATTCACCCGACGCCGTTCAATGTGCACGGTGGAGAAGTCCTGAATTAATATGATTGTCGGGAATCAATGCCCTGAAAAGATGAAAGTTTAATGACACTCTATTCATCCACAATAGTAAGAAAACTAGATGATTTGGAAAGAGGCTCACGGGCGACTGCGCAAGCCACGAGTGCTGCTTGAAGCCATTGAGCCCAGCCAACAGCTGATGCCTATCAAGCGTCTCCCCCGGCAAGGTATGACAAAAATTGGAGCATTAAAAAAAAGGCAAAAAGGCAAAAACAATTTCGCAACTCGAAGGATAAGTCCAACATGAGAGAATCATGCTTGGCTGGATGGCGTTGTTGCCTGTTTTCTGTATAAGTGAGTGCCCTGATGCGAGGAGCAAACGCGCACCAACAGCGGGAAGGCAAACAAAGTCAAAGAATGATTGCATCCTCCAATCTTTCTTAAGACTTGAATGAATTACTGGATTGATTCACCCGGAAGGTAGAAACCTTTCACTAGATAGGCTGACGCCTTGGTGGATGGTAATCTTGAGTCGCCTATGAAGTCGCTTTCACGCATAAATAAGTCACTGGTCATCCATGAGAATACCAGCAGTATGACAACGAATTCTCCGATAACCAGCGTAATTCTCACTATCTCGCGAGCCCTTACACATTTGGATGGCACAGATTATCCCATCTATGGCAGAATTGATGACGCGACCGCGACCGTGAGTGTCAAGAGGTTGTGGACATAGCCAGCCGCCTCTTCAGCCTTGAGAAGCATGCTGACGCTCGGGATTGGAGTCAACCTCAGCAGCACAAGCTCTCTAAGGTCTCTCAGAGAATGCAAGAAGAAGTGATTTCGAGCTACCTATACTATTAGATATATTTAGACGCGTTCAGGAAAAATAAAGCCTCAAGTTTGACCAGTATCTTTGCATTTGGCCGCGAGTCTTGAGTCGTGTCTCATCGCAAATCGGCCAACCCCAGACTCTCAGCGACAGACGTACCCCTCGATTCGGTTCAGTGGTTGACCTTTTCCGAACCGAATCGAACCGAAGCCTAGCGACGACGCCTCCTCAACGACTCAAGAGCTCATCTCCAATGAAAACGAGCACAATTGAACATGACCAAGTTAACACGGGGCCTCGAACTTCGTGGGGGCCATCTAGTCTCTATTGGGAGACCCCAGAGTCTACCCCGCGAGGAAATATTCCTCTGATGTGAAGCCGTGAAGGTCTTCCGCGATTCGGAGATCCGCAGGCATGCGGGGAACATGCTGTTAGTGCACTGTACCCCGGACGCTCACTGCGATAGCGCCCTGTGTCATGGTTATCTGCGGGGGATACAAATTGTTGACGACACCCTCGGTCACCGTCTCGGAGAGACGCAGAATCTCTGACTGAGCTCACAGCCTCGTTCTGTTGATGTCAATTGAATCAGGCCTCAGGTTATTACACTGGAGACTGAGTCGCGAGCTTGAAAGAGACTACGTCGTCAAAGAGCCTTCTACACCCATCTTAAATTATCCTGAATATCTGCAAGCTGTCTAATTCCTTTCCATCCCTCAGAATCGCAGTCCCAAATTTTCTACCATTGCCTACCGACATAGCCAAAATGGATACGGCATCACAAGAACAACCTCTCTCGCCGAGACCACCGCGATCAAAGCGTGGTCGTTTATCACTAGCGTGCACACAATGTCGCAAGCGAAAAGTGCGATGCGACGCGACAACGCCCAAGTGTCGCAATTGTGTTCTTCGCGGCGACGAGTGTGAGACCTTTGACCCAAGAAGACCCAATGGTCCAGCTGTACGCAAATGGCCACACAAGAGCTCACAGAGCATATCTACAATATCACCGATCCAGCGCCGGGCTTCAATTGCGACCGCGAGCCAACAGAGCTCTCCCGCGTCTTCGATCGTAGGGTCGCAACATGCAGGGAATAAAGAGAGGAACCCATCGTGGATTGAGCGCGCATACCAGGAGAGCCAGAGCACGCCTGATAGCGGTACAGATGTACACACGAACGACAGTCCTGACGTGGTCATGAACACTGATGAGTCGTCGCATCGCATCAAGGTCAGTATTCGGGCTTCGTCTCACAGCTGCATACTAATTGAGCTTGCGTGCAGTACATGGGCTCCAGCAGCCTACAATGCCTCACCCGATTCATCGACCTTTTCCTCCAGCGACGCGGGTTTGACCCAATTGGCAGACATTTCCGTTGGGGAATGTGCTTCACAGAAGAATACGCTCTTCCATTAGTGCCAATCCTACCAGATCTTCCTAGCATGTCAGTCATGGAGCCCTGCTTGAAGAAATACTTCAGTCGCACGCACCCTCTCGTCCCTGTTCTCGATCATACAGCCTTCATATCCGACGTTCTGCGATTTTCCGAAATGCAGCAAACATCCCCGACTGGACTCCAAGGCGCGGTCACCTCAGTCGATGCGCCGGCCCTTGTCGCGGTCTACGCAGTACTGAGCATCGGAATGGACGACCACGAAGGTCAAATATCGCCAACGGCAACTGGCTATCTCACTGGAGCTTATTCCCTTGTGAGCCACCTATTGAGCTTCCCATACATGAGCTCGGTACAAGCGCTTGTCTTACTCGCAATCGCAATGCGTGCAAGAGGTAATTACTCACTCACATCCTCTGGCCATCTTCACACGACATTTCACAGTTGAGATGCTTCTCATCAATCTCATCAAACTCATCAAATCCTTAGACTAGCGATGCTAACAATGCCTACAGGGAAGGACGGCCAATGCTGGCACCTCCTTGGCCAAGCCATACGAATTGGCTACTCAATAGGCTTCCATCGCAAGATCGTCATATCCAATCCGAACGAAGATTCCGGCAACCAAGTCGACCGACAATTACATTCCCGGGTCTGGTGGGCATGCTATGCTTTGGAGAAGTCCATGCAATTGGAGACCGGTCGGCCGAGTGCGATTGAGATCACAGACTGCGACCAGCCGTTGCCCGACAAAACCAGCGGTCTCGATCCCTGTTTCATCAGATGGGTGTCGCTGTCTTTGCTGGTGGGTAAGATTAGTGAGCACATATTTCAGCGCAGAGCAGAGACCGCTTTGGAGTTCTTGTCGGGCATCTCAGAGCTAGATCAGGCCCTTGTTGACTGGCTTGACGAGGCGTCGGAAGATGCGAAGACGAACCAGAGCGCTCCCAAAAGCTCGGAAGAGCGTTCATTTGCGGTTTTTCTGTCTCTGCAATTCCACCAAGTAAGCTTTTTCGGTCAAATCAACACTGCAATTACTGACGCATCTGGAACAGGCTCAAATTACTCTTCTACGAGCATCTCTCCTCTTCCCCGAAGCCTCCTTCAGCAATGAAGTGCAAAAGCATGAGGCCAAAATCAGTACAACACGACTACTGCAAAGCCAAACAACCTGCGTGGAAGCTGCAAGGTCTATCATAACGCAAGTCGCAGAGTTTGCAGATTCCCAACCTGACTTTCCTCTGCTGACGCCTACACCGACCTTCCTTGCTGCCACAACCCTCGCGCTGCAAACATTCAAGAAGCCTCACAAGCGCATGGGCCGTAGTGACGGGGAGCTTGTACGCATCGCATCGGACTATGTAGCAGACTGTTATCGAAGAGTCGGACAACACAGCGAATTCGTGAAAGGGGTTCTCGAATTGACGCAACGGGTGAACCAAGTCTTGTCAGGCGACAATAACTCTTCTGTTGATCAAACACAAAGACCTCCACAGCCAGACTTGCAGACCACAAATAACGACCAGAGGATGTTATCACCAAACCAATTTGGCGATGTCGGGACCGATTCATTCGTGTTTGATCCGTTAGAGTACTTCCAGGATCCCTTCCAGGCCATGCCTTTGGACCACTTCTGGGCTGTGATGGAGAGCGACTTTGCCACGATTGGAGATCAAGGGATGTGCTGAGATGGTGTATGAATGGTCAAAAGACTCCCCGAGTTTATCACGAACTTACCTAAGCATATTATGACTTCGGATTAGATACCCTGTGCAGTAATGAATTGACGAGAGCGTCTGCTTTATATACTTGCGGCAGATGATCCAAGATAGGTGGCTTGACAGAAGGATGGAACGTCTCAGTGTAAAGCAGTCGGTCGCCAGTGGGTGCATGCCTGATATAAAACTCCAAACGATCATCCTCATCGGCTTCATTCCCATGCACACCGAGCCGAGCCGCTCGGACTCCATGATGGGCTCATTGTGTAAGTTGATCATACGTGAGAGGTTCGGAAATTGCCTATCATCCTTGAACATGCTGTCAGTCGGGTTACAAGGGAAACACTTGGGGAATAATCATCATCATTTCTTGCGACAACCCATGATTCCGTTGCTAAGACTAGGTAAACTAAAACCCAAATTTTGCACTAAGATCTTGTAGGTTTATGCCAATGTTTTGAAGACTTGTCTGGCAGTAATGAAAGGTTGTGTTAGAATATCCTCGTCGCAGGTTACACGATGTCTTGAGACTCTTCCTATCTCATGAAAGTCGCAAAGCACGATTCTTACACTTTACTCTCAGCCGCCGTTAAGATCGCCATAATCACACAGAGAAGAGCTCAAATAGGATAATATCATCCCTCATGCCATGCTTATGACAAATAGACTCTTGGAACTCGTATCAGCCTGCTCCTCGTGTATCAAAAAATGTCGACGACATAGAGTCGCATGAAAAGCATCACGAGCATGTAAAGTCAGCGAATTCATACTGTATCGTCATGCACCGACAATCAGTCAATAATAGTCACTGCAGGGACCTTTACGTGGAATCGTGTCGCGTAATGCGAGCCGCTGGAGCCTCTCATGGGATTCTTGATCTGCCAACCGTTCACGGGTCTCGGCGCGGGAAACAGTGTTCTAGCCCAGTTGTTAGGCGAAATCCACGACAAGTGTGGCCAAATGATTGACACAGAACCGAGATGAAAGCATTACTGCACACTTTACAGACTCGTCCGCTCGGTTGAACTCGGTTGGTTCGGTTCGGACATTCTATCAACTCGTTGCTGATCCTTCACTACCCCAGATTTTAGTCTACGCGCCAGTATTTTGGACGCTGTGGGGCCGAAGAGCCGCTTCTTGGAGCTGGATATAAAGAGGAATGGGAATTTCGACCTTCAACTTCAATCCACGCCAACAGGTTACTACCAAAGCATCTGGTTCAAACTTAATCTTAAGCAAGTACCAGTTTACAAGATGGCTCCTTCAGCAACCACCACCACCACCACCGCTACTGAGGAGCACCCAACCCTCACCCTCCGCCCCGAGGGACTTGAGCGTATCGTGATTGATGGTAACAACAGACGATACGGCGACTGGAGAGATGATCTCGTCCGTGATGGATACGCCGTTGTCAAGGGCGCTATCCCCAGGGAGCGAGCTCTGAGCTATGCTAACCGTATGTACGGTCTGATTGAGAGCTTGTAAGCATACGACCGCATCGCGATTAACGAAGTGTTTACTGACAATTCTTAGCGGCCTCGGATACAACCGAAACGACCCCTCAAGTGTTCACCCCGACAAGCTTCCCGTCATCAACGAGAAGGGTATGCTTCTGAACTACGGTGCCGCCCACGAGGACTTCGTCTGGGGAGTTCGATCCGAGCCTGGTGTTGTCGGAGCCTTTGAGAAGGCTCTTGGATCTGAGGATCTCATTGTTTCTTTCGACGCTATCAACTACGGCTTTGCCAACAGAGAGAACCTCCCTGAGAACAAGCCCTGGCCTCACCAAGATCAGGACCCCGATGTTCCTGGATTCCGCTGCCTCCAAGGTCTCGTAAACCTTCTCCCTAACGGCCCCAATGACGGCGGTCTCATTGTCGCAAAGGGTGGCCACACCAAGAGCAAGCAGTTCCATGATGAGATCCGAGGCACTGAAGAGCGCATTCCCGCCTGGACTAAGGAGTGGTACGGATTCACGGACAAGGGAATGAAGTGGCTCGAGGAACACGGCTGCGAGTGGTACAAGGTCGAGGCTGAGCCAGGTGACCTGATCCTCTGGGACTCCCGAACCCCTCACTATAACATTCCTGTTAAGAGCCAACAGGACCGTTTCGCCATCTACACTTGCTTCATGCCCGTGTCTGAGGCATCTCAAGAGGACCTCATCCGCAAGAAGGATGCATTTGAGCGAAGAGTCGGCACAACAGTGAGTTTATTCCTATCCATCTATTTGTTCTGTGTACTAACAAGCTCAGCACTGGCCCAACGCTCGCCACCTCGGCTCTAATGAGGCCAAGCGTAACGGCAAGCCTGATCACGTAGTACGCGACAGACCCCTTCACGAGCCCATTCTGAATGAGAGGGCTTTCAAGTTGACGGGTATTCCTTATATCAAGGCAGAGGCTAGCTAGAGAAGAAGGACAGTGAGCATATTGGAAGGAGTTTGTAGTTACTGTAGCATAAAGACATCAGAATACATATGTTTTGTCAAAGATACAGCGCGCGTTTCTATATGATCATCATTGTTATTGAGCGTTCTGTGTAGAATATTTCGCTACACTAACTCATGACTATAAGAACGCCCTTCATCAACCCGCCAGTCACATCTGTGTGTACAGACGAGACTTGGATTGAGGATTAATTAAGGGTGTCGATGTGTAATAAATAACTTCATGATAACTCTTGCAACGACACTTCTCACGTACTGATCTGCCTGCAAGAACTGACTACCGATATGGAGAATTCATGTCTGGGTTTCGGATCAACCCTCAGTCTTCAAGTCAGTCTATCTAAAGTTGGAAATACCGAATCCAGTAGCCGCGTTCACTCTTCATCTACGGCAACACGCGTCATGTCGCTTCAATAAAGCTGCCACATTTATCAGTGCTTCGTGTCATCTTGCAAAGGATTAACTTAGCTTTGTTTAGTGAAGTGAGGGGTTGAGCTTACAGACCGATCTCGGTTTGTGTTGCAGTAGTCCCTTCGGTTCGATTCGGTTCGGACTCGGTTTGCTGCTCTGTTGATCTTCGGAACAAGCGATGCTACCGTACCTAGCGTGGCCCCTAATGAGACCTTTGGCATCACCGTATAAGATGCGATTGGCAAGTTCAATATCATTGTTACTGGCAAGAAAAAGTTAGGCGCAATATCTCGATACCATACCAAATTCATCATGGGAAGCATGCCTGAGCTACATGTTGTGATTGTTGGTGGAGGCATTGCAGGTCTCGCAACTGTAAGCCTAGCTAATTCTTAGAAGGCCCTAAGACCCCTAGCTAACTAATCCTAGGCTTTTGCTCTAAGACATCCCAACAGACGTATCACTGTGCTTGAGCGCTCTCGTCTACTACGCGAGGTCGGCGCTTTGATCTCGCTACAGCCCAACGCAAGCAAGATCATTACCAAGTGGAAGCTTGATCCCTTCCTTGAGAGTGCCGAGCCTCAAGCCGATCAAGGCTTCAGAATCTTTGATGCAGATGGCAACTTGGTGAGAGAACTGCCCTTCCAGAAGGGACAGTTCGGCGCCGAGCGAATGCTTTATCACAGACAAGATTTACAAGCAGCTCTGGGAACTGCTGCAGCGAGCGATGAGGCGTATGGCAACCCTGTAGATGTTCGCACAGGTTGCCAAGTCGCAAGCGTTGACTGTGATGAAGGCATTGTGACACTGGATTCGGGCGAGGAGATTCACGGCGACCTCATCATTGGTGCCGATGGTATTCATAGTGTTGCGAGAACTGCCGTGGTAGGCGAGAAGAGGAATGCTCTACCGACTGGTACGTCAGCTTATCGAATGCTGATTCCAACTGAGAATCTGGAGGGGCTCTCTCTACCAGACCAACTCCTGGATCCCCGAGTACCCAAGACAACCATGATCATGGGTCACGATCGAAGAGTGATCATGGGACCTGGCAGAAACAGCAAGCTGTACGGTATTGTTGCTTTAGTGCCCGACGAAAAGCTTACGGAGGAGAGCTCAGACAGTTGGGTAGCTCCTGGAAGCATTGAGAAGCTGCTAGAAGCCTATTCCGATTTCCCTTCATGGCTTCACGATATCTTCAAGGCATCCCCAGACATTGGCTTGTGGCAGCTCAGAGATATCGATCCTCTGCCACGTTGGGTAAAGGGTCGAACCATCCTGATTGGTGACGCTGCACATGCCATGCTTCCTACTCAGGGCCAAGGTGCATCACAGAGCATCGAGGATGCGGAAGCCATCTGCGCGTTCTTGACCAAAGTTCAATCGAGGGACGAGGTTGGTGCTGCTTTGGAGAGAGTCTTTGCTGCCAGATATGATAGAGCATCTCTGATCCAGAAGTTTAGCAGGGAACAGGCTAAGCCAGCAACTGATGGGGTGAGCAAGAAGGTGAATCTTGATCCTGCTCAGTTTATGAGATACAATTGTGATTATAACGGAGCTGAGGACTGGGAAGAGCGCCAGAAGAATGGAACCGCAAACCCTTGACGGTGTATTTAGTTAGTAAGAGACTGAGTGATACCAATATTTTGTTCCATATTTGTATAGACCTTTGATATCTTGGCTTTACAGTCAAACCTGCATTCATGTTCTTCCTTATAAGGGGAATTCTCAGTACCTGACACTTAAGAGTACATACCTCTTTCAGTCGGACATATATCGGGAAGACATTGACCCTGAAGCACTAAAGCAGATGGCCATTTTCGAGACCTTACTCCACAGAAATCAAGATAGGCCTCTTAAGGTACGGATAGTCTTCAATTATCTGATTTCGTACTCTGTCAGTCTATCAATGCTAGAAACTTGTTGCCATGGCATCTTCTGCACGGTGGAGACATATCACTTCGTTGGAAAGGCAATGAGAAAATGTTCTGACTGTATCATAATCATATTTATATTAACCACTAAACACTCCTTCAACGCAGAACAGTAACCGAAGACTAGAACAATGTACTGCCGGTGAAACTTCGTAACTATAACCCTTTTGGATAAGTTTACTCGGCCTTGTCCTTGTCCTCACAGTACTTTCCAGTAAATTTTCGGATCTTCTTACCGAAGATGAAGACGAAGATGCCGAGGACTCCAAATGCACCAGTCAAGCCACCAAAGACACCGAAGGCGCCATCGTACCCATTTCTCTCGATGAAGGGAGTAATTCCGTAGCTGACGCCAAATGACATGACACCACGGAGGGCACAGATAATGACCAGGAGGGGACCGGCTCGCTGAGGATAGCTGTCTAGAAGATATGTGATAGCGACAATGTTGGCTCCGACAAACGTGAAGTAGTAACTGTGAGTAGTTAGAGATTTGGGGTTTCTTTTTTGAGAACGGGGAGACACTTACGCAGCAAGTGCCCAGACATAGGTGAACCAGTGGTACTTCTCAGGATAGGTGGCAGCAAGTCCGTACAAGACGGCGGTAAAGACTCCGACGACAATGGGGAATGCAAGAGGAATCAGACGGATCTCAGGCTCGTGGATGCCATTGCGTCGGCCCGCGAACCACTTGATGAGCTTGTCCGAGCCGAAACCGAAGCAAGGGAGTGCGATGAGCGAGGTGACGATCTGACCAGCGTTGGCGTAGCTGGCAGATGACTGGGGCCAGTTGTAAGGAGGGGCGGTGACAATAGAGCCATAGGTCGTTCCAATAGCAATATTAACACCAAGAGTAAGACCGTTAAGGCAAAGGGCCCAGAGAACGTTGGGGAAAAGGATGAGGGCAAAGCTTTGCTAGTGTGTGTTAGAGGGTTCTAGTCCACGAGGGGCGAGTAACTTACGGTGAAAATCTCAACGACCTTGTTCCACTCAGGCTTGCCAACCCAGAGTCTCATATCGGATCGGAATGTGCGAGGGGCAAAGTTGACATAGTCGAGTTCGGGACGCTCGGTGCAGACCTCAACAACGTTTTCATCATCGGAGCTGCCACCAGCTTGGTAGGCAGCCTTGGGACGGTAATACTTGGTCTCGGGGACGAAGAACAAGGCGAGGACGAAGGAGACACCGGAGAGGATAGCACCAAGACCATACCACCATTGGGGTGTGATAGCTTCGGCGATGGGACTGGCAAAGATAGTGAAGACAGTAGTCAGGATGGTCTGAATAGTCTGCTGGATCATCATGCAGGTACTTCTCTCGTGAAGGAAGAAGATTTCCTATCTAGGCATTAGACATCGCCAAGTTGTGAAAGTCAGAGGTATTACCTGTGTGATCATGGGAACAAGAGCCTCACTTTGCCCAGCCGAGAGTCCAAGGATGACGCGTCCAGCAAGATGCCACTCATAGGTGGTAGCTCCTGCACAGAGACCAGCACTGAGGATCATGATGATTGTAGCTCCGAGAAGAACGCTTCGTCGACCGATCGCGATACCGAGAGGCATACCAATGAGATTACCGATACCCATGAAGAGGGTAGGATAAGTCATGAGGTGAGTGATGTCGGCGTAGTCCTTGCCAACGGCGACATACGCAGGGATGTAGAAGCCTAAGAGACCTCCGAATCCTGAGACCAATGACAGACCGATCGTCGAGACTTGCGGTATGTGAGTTTGCGTTTTTGAGTGACGAGCGAGGATTGTACGTACATAGGGAGATGACAATGAGAACGAGGGCCTTTTGCCACATCTTCATGTTCAAGGGATCTGACCTGTCAGCAATTGGTAACATACGCAGAGAGGAGCATATTCTTACCCTGAGGATCTGCAGTGGGTGTTGGGATGAAGATAGTTTTTCCTTCTATCAGTTTAACGGTTCCGCTGATCTCAATCTTCGACTTTGTGACCTGAATCACGTCGAGAGAATCTTTCGAGATACTCTCGACATGATTGACATCGGACTTGGTATCCATGATGCTGGCCTTGGTAGTAGTTGTTCTCTGTTGTTGGGGTGCAGAAGATGGTGGTGAAGAACAAACCAACGAGGCTGCGCTGCACCGCCAGACTTTATAGAGAAACGGACGAGGCCAAGAGATAACAGAACAAGACAGGAGGTGAAGTCCTTGCGCGCAATCTCATGGTCTTGGCTAGTGCTACTCCCCGCAAACCTTGTTTCCCCGCATGGGACCACATCCCGATATCTCGGTACGATTAGTGCGGTTTGTGATGATTTAGGCTAGAGGCATCACCAACCGAATTGCTACCCCGGATCATACCCCGGTTTATGGTGTTGCTACCGAACCGGATCCAGACTCTTGCAAGTTCCCCCATGCCAAGTTCTGGGCAGACTTGGCCTATCATGAACTATTGATTGGAAATGTCACGAAGAAGCTTTTAGTCGGAGGTGCGTGTAATCAGAACTCGAACCGAAAATCTTGCCGTTCTTGACCAAGATCCCACCAGATTTGTTTGCGAAGAAGATCCTAAGAATCAACAACCAATGTTATCAACTCATCGGTCTACATCTTAGGTAAGATTGATATTCTCTACGCTAAGCTCATCATTGTTTAGACTAGATTTAGAGCAGACACATTGAAGGGCAGCTGTTTGTATGCAGAATGAAATGTATTGCGAAAAGTCTTAAATACTGTAACAAGATGATCTATGCTATCATTCTCCCCCACGAGCCATTCTCAATATTTTCCATCATTCATCATAAGGCTTAACACCTGCCAATCGAAGAATCTGATCTGTTACTTCGGGCTTCTCAAATGGCTCTGTACGGTACTTGGGGCAGATCTCGCCATTCCTCATAGGCTTCTCCTGGGCGATGCGGATGTTGCTATGACCGAGTTAACAACCAACAACTAAAACAACAATCATTTACTTACCAATGAGGCCAATGAGTTGTGCCCATCCAATTAGAAAAACAAAAGGCTTTGGCCTTGAGAGCTTCCTCTGTTGCGAATTGTCGTGGTGTCACTTTGAAGTTTGAGTTAGTCAAGGTTCGGGCCATCTTGGAACATGCAACTTACTGCAGATGTACTGAACATGTCGGATTTGATCACCTTCGGGGAATCGAGCATAATGCATAGTACGAGAGTCCCAGAGAACAAAATCACCGGGCTCCATGTCCACCTTGTACATAGTGCAGCCTCGCTCCTCAAACCACTTGACGTCCTTCTCGCTGAAGATGAACAAGTCCATGTACTTGATCTCCGGAGGAGGAGCATCCTCATGGTCAGCAGAGTCGCGCTTTTGAGCGAAGAACTCGTTGAAGAGCTTGGAAGAACCCTTCATGAGCATGAGACCACCGTCCTTAGGGCCGTTGGGGGCAAAGTTCAGAAGACCCTGCACAGCTTGCATGCTTTAGGTTCGGGTTAGTAACAATTTGGGGTACTTCAGAAGGATCACTTACCCCTTGCGCTCGGGGTTCTGATCGCAGTGAGGCCAAGGGCTCCAAGTGATATCGGTGCGGTTAGGCAGAGAAACATTGAGACCGTCAAAAGAGCACAGGAGCTCCTTGGTCCCCCAGAGCTTCTCAAAGATCTCAACGACCTTGGGCTCGGTTCGTGCTTCCCAAGCCATCTTCTCGTGTGTAGCACCATAACCATAGTACATACCACCCTTGAAGCTGACGGGGAGATGATCCGCATTCCAAGTGCTGGGGTCCTTCTCATCGAAGCCAAGCTCAAACTTCTTGAGCCACTCAATCTGCTTGTCGCAGTAGTATTGAGCCTTCTCTTTGCTGATGACATTCTTGATCAGAACACAGCCTGTCTTGTGGAACTCATCTCTCCAGTCGCCGTAGACGGCATTGGGGTCAAACTCGACGAGATCCTTGGTCTCGAAGCGAGCAGCGACGGTCTGCTCCATCTGCATTGTAGTAGTGGTAGACATGATGGGTTGCGAAATGATGTGAATGATACAATGAAGTGAAGATGGAAATGTGATGTTTGATGATGAAGCGCTAAGAATGGATTGAGGCTGAAGGTTCCTTAGTTATATCTCTGATCCGGGGACACAGAACGCGGAGATCTGGGGTAATGAGGGCCTTCTCGGTTCGGAATCATCTTTTGCTGACTGACGAAGCGAAAAGCTAATTGTGTCTCACTAATTTTCGGTCCGGCCTATTTCGTTTCGGTTCGGATTTGGAGACTTCTCCTCATCGCAGTCTCGACCTCGGATATTAACTCAGATGACCGTTGCAAAAGCCACTTGATAAGAGAAAACAATTCGTCTAGCGCGGGGTCTACAGGGTCCAGACAGCGGAAGAACCAATGATGAGACAGGGAATAGGGATGATGATATCCGCCTGGGGTTGCATGATCAACCGCATTGCGTCTCCGCGATCTTCCCCTCAATCTCCCCGTGGGGTCGTTTAGTCCGACCCGAACCATGCGGATACAGAAAATTAGTGAGTTTGTCTCTCAACTCCGCAGTGAATCTTGAGATAATTATTCAAGGTGAAGAGAGCTTAAAGATACGCTTCAATCTCTTGTCAACAGTAGCCAGTCAGATACCTTGTCAATCAACCATTCTATTCACCCGTACCCTCTTTGCAGAAATTATTACAAAGAAGCTTTCTGTTACCTTTGGATCATCCATTTCCTCGTTTTCCCGCTTCCCTATCGCCAACATGCCGCCTCCTGTTCAGGTTGCCTACAAGCCTCTCAACAAGCCTGAGGTTGGCGACAATGGCTATGTTGAACCCACTCCAGGAAAGTCTGAAGTGTTGAAGAAGGGCTCCAGACCCTTCGACGCAAGACCTCTTGACTCTGATGTCCGCATTGATCACGATGTTGAAATCGTTGTCCGTGACGGCTGCCGCCTTTATGTCGATATTTACCGCCCAACAGGTTCTGAAAAGGTTCCTGTCATCATCTCTTGGTCCCCTTATGGCAAGAAGTACTCGGCCATTGACATGATCTTCAATGTGTGTACATGGGCCTGTTGTCTCACAAAAGACGACGTCAGTGGACTGGAGAAGTTTGAAGGTCTTGACCCTGCTTGGTGGGTGAACCAAGGCTATGCGATTGCGCATGTTGATGCCCGGGGAGCCGGCAACAGCGACGGTGACGCGTGCTGTATGGGTGCACAAGAAGCAGAGGATGCTCACGATGTCATCGAGGGTCTTGCTAAGCTTCCTTGGTGCAACGGCAGCGTCGGCATGGCTGGCAACTCATATCTGGCCATTATGCAATGGCAGGCTGCTGCGCAAAATCCCCCTTCGTTGAAGGCAATTGCGCCTTGGGAGGGATCTGGAGATATCTTCCGTGAGCAGTTCTGCCGAGGTGGCTGGTTCACTATGAGCAACTTCGATCTTATCACAACTCTTGTTATCAAAGGCCAGCACGGCGTTGAGGACTTTGCAGAGATGTATCGAAGGAGCCCTCAGGCTAATGCATACTGGAATGATAAGCGCGTGGATTTCTCCAAGATCAACATTCCTGTTTTTATCACTGGTTCCGACCTCAGCCAGATTCACACCATGGGTGCTGTGCGTGGATGGATGGAGCTGGGAAGTGATAAGAAATGGATTAAGTGGTGTGGACATCAAGAGTGGTTTGAGCTTTACTCGGTGAAGGAAAGCTACCCCGAGCTCAAGGTCAGTACTTTTGCTCTACACTAAATGATATCTGCTGACATGACCATAGAAATACTTCGACAAGTACCTCAAGGGTATCGACAACGACTGGGAGGAGACACCTCGAGTGCGCTGGACAACTCTCCAGTTCGACGAAGGAAAGGTCAAGAGCAACATTGAGCTCCCCGACTTCCCTGTTCCCGATACCGACTATCGCTCATTCTACCTGGGAGACAACGATGCACTTCTAGATAGTGCACCATCTTCAGGTATCAAGACCTACACCTCTGAAGATCGCTGGTCCATCGCCAAGTTCCGATACACTTTCGACAAGCACACAAGAATAATCGGAATGCCCAAAGCCGAGCTATACATGAGCTGTGATGATTTAGACGACATGGTTGTCTTTGTTCAAGTTCGCAAGCTTGACAAGAACGGCAAGGAGTTGAGCCACTTGCAGTTCCCTATTGAGAAGACTCCCGTGGAGTCGGTTGACGCGATGAACGAGAAGGATCGCTCAAGTCTTACATTGCATAACGGCGCTATGGGTATTCTCCGAGCTTCGCAACGGAAGATCGATGAGAAGCGATCGATACATCATCAGTTCCCCTTCCACCCTCACGATGAGGTGCAGAAGATTCCCAAGGGTGAAGTGGTCAAGCTAGATATTGGTATCTGGTGTATGGGAGTGGACTACGAGGAGGGCCAGACGCTTCAGGTAGATATCTTGGGACAGTACCCTGGGTTCACTGAAGTTGCTGCGTTCTCCAAGCCAAGGCCAGATAATGAGAAGAACAAGGGGCAGCACAAGATTCATTATGGCGGAGATTATCCTAGCAAGGTCATCATTCCGATTGTAAACGTTTGAAGATGGGAAGGGTTCGAGATAGAGTTTGGATCATATATTATCAATCTTCTGAGCATGCCATAAACCTAGAAATGTGTAACGCTGAGAGCTCATTCCGGCAGAGAGAACCTAGTGTAACGCTTTGGACTTTTGGTTACATAAACTTAGTAAAAGGAGCCAGGAACTTCTATGATATAATCTTGCTTGTGATCCGGGGGAATAAGTATCTAATAGCCTTTTGCTTTTTCCTTGCCGTCAGCTTTGTACGAGGCCATCGAGATTCTAAATTAACTCTAAAGACACAAATAGCGAGGCCCCTCCAGTAGGCCATTATCTTAGAAGTCAACATCATAGAAGGTATATCTACCCCAATGGCGCAGCCTCTGCCTTGACTATCAATACTGCCAGGACTGCTTGGTCAAGGTAGCAAGGCGTCGTTGAGGCAGATGAACCTTCTATGATATTGACCTCTGAGATAATGACCTACAATAGGGGCCATAAAGAGAGCCTTCGTATCTAATTTGAGGAGCGATGTGTCGCTAAACGGCAAACGGGTCCGATTTGGGATCAGTGTTGCGGACATACTCAGAGCCGTCTGCAGTGTCATCTGCAATTTCCTGTCCATACTGCTCTGCAATGAAAGCATAGATCATGTCAATGCCTGCTGAGATTCCAGATGAAGTCCAGATATTACCATCGACAACCCATCTTGCCTTTCGCACCCACTTGACATTAGGTCCTTGCGTCTCAACCTATCACTGGTTAGTGACAAAACATGTCAACATCGGTACAACATACCCAGTCAAAGGATCTCTTATTCGAAGTTGCCTCCTTTCCATCAAGTAGACCCGACTGGGCTACGATGGCACTGCCAGTGCAGACAGTCAGAAGGAACTTGAGTTTAGGGTACCTCTCCTTGACAAATTCCCGGACTCTTTTCACATTATCTGGGTTTCGCGAGCCTCTTCCTCCAGGTACGAGCAGGACTTCAATGTCTTCTGGTGCATTATCATAAGTATGAGTTGGGACAACACTTTGTCCAATACGGCCAGGAGAGTCATCTTCTAGCGTAGACACAGGATTGAGATCCGTGTGTAGGAGAGAGAGTTCGAGAGGTTGGCGCTTCGACGTGAAGTTCAGGACGTCCAAAGGCCCAAACACATCCAGGGCTTGGAACCCAGGAAACAATGCGACAGCATACTTGGTAGGAGGAGACATAGTTCAGAATTAATTGAAGTTGCGACCAGAGCACGGTCAGCTTATTGCAAGGGTCGGAATTATGGCGATAGTGAGGGGTAAGCGACTCGCTGTGAGCGATTTGTCAGCATCGAGAATGAGTCAATTAAGATCCGATGTCAGGCTGATGTCAGACTGTATTGCCAGATTGATGTATATACTAGATTGATTGCTATAGAAACAAGCTGCGCTTGGTGCAACTTCTATTAGACCCTCCTCCAGTGACACACAGCCTTAGACGACCCTACCCTTGGTCTGCTTGATGTTGATGATATTGATGTTCTTCCACATGACGACCCCAAGAATTCCAAGGGTCCAGACCGCAGTGCCAGCAATGAATAAGTATTTGTGTGCATCGCCATAGGCATGCTGAATTGCCAGCCGAGTCGGCGATCCAACTGGGTACGATAGTTGGGTTACAATGTCCATCGCGATCATGGGCAGATTGGGAAGATCTTTCTCGGGGAGATACTCTGCAAGCTTCTTGGGGAGGATATCTTGCCAGATGGCAGATGACACAGTCAACCCAACGGCCGATCCAATGCTGGCACACATGGATACCAACGCGATAGCCACGGCAAAATACTGCTGCTCTTGGACAGCGGCAAGAATGGCGATCTCGGCAGTAATCATGATGGCGCCGCTTCCAAAGGCGATGAATATTTGAGACATGGCAACATAGCCAATACTCTGATCAGGCTGACGGAAATACACCATAAGTCCAGATCCGAGTATGGATAGAGGAAGTGCCACGTAGAGTGTGACAGCCTTGTAGTTTCCGGTATAAGACATCACCATGCCGACGAAGATGGCGAAAATGAAGCCACCGACAGTGTATGTTGCCACAACATAGCTAGCATGTGTGACGCTAAGATTGTTGACGACTTGGAGGATGGAGCTGAAGTACATGCCCCAACACATGTAGCTGAAGAAGAGAGTGAAGGACAGAAGACATGCACCAGCAACTGTGCGATCCTGAAGAAATCTCCAGGGGATAAAGGAAACTTTGGCGAAGAACCTTTCCCAGATACCGAAGAAGATTAGAAGGAGGATCCCGAAAATAAAGAAACAAATGATCATGGTTGAGCCAAATCCTTTAGCTTGCAAGGCGTAGAGATTGAATGGAAGGAGGAAAAGGGCAACTCCAGCTGAAAGGCTAAGAAGTCCAACAACGTCAAACTCGCGAATGTAGTAAGAGAAGCCCTGCGACTCTCGTTTGGGAATGATGCCTTGCTTCTTAGCTCTCAGGTAGTGATGCATGAAGAGACCAAATAAAGGGATGGTAACACCTGGAACAAGGATACTCTCCATGCCGAAGGCCCATCTCCAACCAGCGCCGTTCAAGAATGCCGTAGAGATCGGACCACCCAGCCACGCTGTAATGATACTGGGAGAGCCGCAAATCGACTGGATAAGCCCCCGATGCCGAAGAGAAGTAGTATCAGCGATAAAGACGCTGAGACTGTAGCCAACTCCATTGATTCCGACAGTGTAAAAGACTTGAGACGCAGCATAAGCTTCGACATTATTACAGGCGGCTGACATGATGAGTCCAATAGTTGCAAGAGTAGCGCAGAACAAGAAGCCCTGAGGTCGGCCGAAGATGTCGAGAGTCTTTGCGATACTCAGATTGGTGACACCTCCAATGACAGAGCTCAAAACGCTGGTAGTTGGCGTGAGAGAGTGCATCGCGAAGGCGGATGTGACATATGGGATCAAAGCGCTGCTGATACCGGAGACAAGACCTTGGACGAAGTAGACGAGCCAGATGAGGACGAAAGCGACCATCAGCGCGGTTCTGGACCACGAGAGGGTAACGGCCTCAATGTTTTGTACTCCATGCTGGAAGCTGACGTCTACCGCGTCGTTGACGGGACTTTCTGTGTCCCTTTCAGGGCCATCGTGGGGACTGTCGTGGACTTGGTGCAGCACTTTCGTATCCGATTCGACCGTGGAGGACATGATGGGGGAACTCCGATCGCCAGCTGTGCCAAGGCTACTCGAAGATGACTGCAGAGATTTGGATTGAACAGAGACAAGCTGGGTAGGTTGGTGGATGATTGAGGAGAGAAATGCAGTCCTTATGGAGGGAAAAGATCAGAGGTAGGAGTGCAAAAACGCGACTTCACATTTAAAGCACCGATGGTATTGTTGCCACGACAAACATGCTACAGTAGATGCGGACCTGAAAGAAGTACCTTCTCATTCTTTTCCTCCCTGCCTCAAGAGAAATGACTGAGAGAGGAAAAACCCTTGCTGCTGGTGCTGAGTTGCTGGTATCAACATCACTCTGATGGCCACCAATCAAGATTTAGCTCAAATTCTCTCAAATCACCAATACAGCGACGATTTCGTTCCAGCCACCTGCTATCCTATCCAGACAACCCTTGTAGCTTCGTGTTATCGTATCGCCAAGCCCTGAAAGCTAATTGTCTAGATCATCGTGGCATGCAATGGGATGGAGCTTGTATGTGCAGGACTAGCGCTTGGATCTGCTCGGGTATGAGCAAGTTGTTGGTGGCGCTCTCTTGAGGACCCCTTGTATTAATGCAGAACTAATTTGAGCTGCCTGACAGGGCTAAACGACCCCTGTGAATCAAACTGTTGTTGAGATGCACAGCTGTAGGGCAATCAACAGCGAGCGTGTAGAGAATGTCTACCTAAGTTTAGGGAAAAGAGCTGCCTAAGGTTATCATAAATTATCCTAAACTTGTCTAAGTATATCCATCTTTAGGATGATGATAGAAGCCGACTTTAAGCGGTTCGAGGCTAGGTGGAAGAAGTCAATGCCAATCTTATCTCTCCATCATAAATCTCCATCTATCCAGATTATTTCGTATACCTGATATTGCCCAGCCCAGAGCTCAAGCTAGCTTATGATCCAACAAGACTGCATACTTAGTGAACTCCTCATCACTCATGAGCATGTTTAATTCCTCCGGCAAGGTTCCGAGCACGAGCTCCACGCCACCATCCTTTCTCATGGGAGAGATAACCAAGAACCGGAATCTTCTATGGCCACGTTCAATTTGTGGTCGCATTGCTTCCGGGCTACCCCCTTCAAAGAATGAGTCACCAAACGAGATGTCGCTTGTCTGAAACAGCATCATGTTGGATATCATGGCGTTCATGTGCTCGAGACCCATGTTTGCTGTTGCAGGCTTGCTATAGTCTGTCATGGAACGCAGGAGAGTGAATGTGTCATGGACGAGTGACGGCGTGATTCGTGCAGCTGCCTCTCGGATCACGCGCGCAATCTGTGAGATGTTTGTTTCGGGAGAGCAGAGTGTTTCGATAGGCATGACTGGGCGATTCATAACGAGCAAACTGCCCATGTAGGACGAAGGCAACAGTGACGAGAAGTAAGGCCGACCATCGATTGGCATTTCGAGAATTGACAGCTCGTCAGGCTCAAACGTCTGGTTTCTGATCTCCTTGGCCACTATGTATCTAGATCTGATTGATGCACGCCAGAAAAAGGCTTGCACAATATCAATCACTGATGTAGAGACTCCCTTGGTCCCAGGGTCCGCCAGGGCTTCTTGTTTGAGTCTATGGATGCTCTCCCCCGAAAGAAGGAAGACTGTAGTGCTGAGCGATCGCTCGCTCTTAACAGCGGGCCATACTGAGCTTCCGGGGAACACAGGGGCGGGAGGGAGAGCATTCTGCGTAGCACGGGGCTTTTCAACAGCCATGATCTCATCGTGATATGTTGCCCCATTGCACACGTCGACGCTAATCTCGGGCGTGAATGGAAGAAAGCCCCAGGTGCCAGGATCAACCTCATGAAGCGGCTTCGCATATCCTTCCCGCTCCCAAATAATTTCAGGGAGATCATGATTGAAGCTTTCAGGGTCGAACCAGTCACACGTCGCCGTCTCATCACCGTCAAGATACCGACAGCACTCAGCCCATACTCTGATTGCCACCATGACTCCAACAGCATCTAGACAGGTGTGAATAAAGTTGGTGGCCAGAATACACCCCCCTTCAACGAAATTGGCTTGTGCGACAAGTATATCTGCTGGCATCGAAGGGAAAGGCGGGCAGTCTAGGACAAGCTCATCGCTGAACAAAGATGGCGAGAAGCCCGCTCGACGCACCTCCTCGAACGACGGAAGCACTTGAGAAAGATCTTTGTATACCAGCTGCCTCGGCTTGGAGGAGGCTGGTGACGGGTAAGGAGGAATCGTAATACGATATTCGCCTTTCTTATACCCAAACTCGTGCTCCGAAGCTAGCATCATCTTCCCTTCGAGCTCAGGAATGATCTCAAATGCACGAACAAGTCCAGCTTGTAACTTGGCAAAGGCTTCTCCGAAGCTGATGCCTGGCCGAAGAGCGAAGTAGAAGTTGAGACCCATGTAGTGATTGGGGTTGACAGCATCGAACGGGTTCATCTTAGATCCCAGACGTCGCTTGCGATCAGCTACAACCCTCTTCATCTTTTCCGACCCAATGCTTGAACATGGTGTGTCTGCCGCTGTGCTTGTCTCCGTTTCACTCAATGAGTCCACCACAATTTTCCTGGCCTTTTCTTCTTCTAATATCTTGAGGAGCTGGACAGAAAACTCGTCTATCGTTGGGTGGGCATACAGATGACGGGGAGCTAGCTTTTCTTCAAGGCCTGTAACGGCACGGATAATTCTGATGACTCGAAAAACGAGAAGAGAGTCCAAGCCGAGGTCAAAGACGTCCTCATCGCCCGGAAAGTCCTCAACTTCTGGCAAAACAGACTTCATAACGTTAGAGACCGAGTCTCTTACGGTGCCAATCGATGTAGTGTCGATCGAAAATGCGTCAAAATCTTCATCTTCAGCTTCCTCATCTCGAGAAATGTAGAAGCGCTCGATAAAGTCTGCATACAGATCTAGAGTGGCGCGGCGTTTGATGGTCTGTTTGTCTGTTCGGATGAATGGCCTGTCTGCGTCAGAGAAGGCTATATACTCTCTCTGGAGCCGGGTCTTCTGGAAAGTGGAGTTGTTTGCCCTCTCAACTATCGCCCAGATGCTATCAAACAACTCGTTGTTCTTCTCGGAGCTGTCCTTGAGCTCAATCAAAAGACCTGCTTGAGGCTTTCCAGTGCCGATCATGAGGCAGCCTTCGACTGCAGGATGCGTCGTGACCAAAGCCTCTGTGTCCAGGGGAGAGATTTTGTAACCGTTAGAAAATACAACAACATCATCACTTCTACCACTGAAGGCCAAGAGATTAGGCTTTGTTGGGTGTCTGATATACAGATCCTTGAGATTGACTGAGTCCTGGTCAGGAAAGGTATAGAATATCCCCTGGAATAGAGCCCAGTGCTCGTTACGGTGTACCCAGTGTTCGTATACACCAGGCTGGACCTCTTTGAACTCGAATCCTGAGTAGGGATGAAAAGCAAACCAATGCCAGTCTTCTCTCGGAACCCAAAGATTGCCGATGAAGAGACCTTCCGTTGTGCCTGTGAGATTGAGTACCCTAACTACCTTATTGACTTTGGAGACAATGATGGGGCTGACGGGGCCTGAAGATGAGGGTCAGTGATTCACGCCCATGGCCATTTGAGATGGATTGAAGCTACTGACCGCCGGAGGCACAAATGAACTTGGATGACTCGAATTTGGCCAACACTTCTGGGCTCTCGCCTAGTTCGTCCACAAGTGAAGGTACCATACTCCATATGTCGATATGGCCTGTGAGTGACTCAATCAGTCCGAGATTGGGTAAGACACCCGAAGGCCCAAGAATACACTGGAGATTGAACAATGAAGGCATAAGTATATCCATAATTACACCGGCGCCCTATCTCTATTATTAGCTGGCGCAGCTTGTCTGAGGGTATACTTACATGACTCATAGGAAAGGAGGAGTAGATACTATCACCTTCATTCCAATTGTCTGTCCAAGGAGTCAAACCGCCATCGCCTCCGATGGGAGGTAAAAGTCTCACGGCATCCATGGTTCCGATCAAACCATGCGTCCAAAGAATCGGCTTTGGCACGCCAGTAGTTCCCGAAGTGTGCAATATGCAAAAGGGCTCGTTGATGGCACTCTCAAAACTCTTATCAAACACGAATGGTTCCGTTGACTCGGCTTCCAGAAGTTCATCTACACTTGGGAGTTCGAGAACTCTCATGTACTTCTCCTGTAAGATTCCTTCCACTAGGGGGAGCATTGCTTGCTCTCGAGGCTTCACCCAAATACTGCAATCTGAAGCATCGAGAACAGCTAAAGCACCGGTGATGTTGTTCTTTGGAGAAAGAAAGAGGGCCTGTTTGAACTCATTTAGCATCGTTCATAAGATGACAGGTTCTGGGACAACTTACAGCACAGCCTGCCTTGACAGCACCATAGGTCAAGAGCACATGCCGAATATCATCTGAATGTGTGTGAGATCTACATATGTGATTAATAGAGGTTGAGCGTGTACTTACGAGGTCCAATGTAACCCAAAGATTGGATCTTTGGCGGCTTCTGTGTTACAGCATGCTCCAGTGCCGTATCGCCGTTGGGGGCTCCATTCATTTCATTGAGATGCTTATGGAGCCACCATGCTGTTTTGTCCACGGCCCGTGCAAAGGCCTGTGCAGTGATATGTTTAAACTTTGGGATGCCATCGGAAAGGCTGGTAATGGAGTAGACAACACGTTCTGGATCTGCCACCGCAAGGTGATCAAGAATCTGGGGAATAAGTCTCCTCCCATAGGAGGGTTCAGTGTCAACCATTTTGGGCAAAAGATGAGGACCTCTCAAGGTTGTTTAATGATACACAGAGGCCTTACAGCGAGTTAAACAGTGCCAACTTTATCCCAGCCGGTGGGTAAGCGAAGTGATAGGTAAGAATGTGAGACAACGATCCCAGGCGACAGAAAGATTAGAGCGGCTTTAGGCGAGTTTATCATAACAAGTCCTAAACTTGATCATTTTATTTTTTCCATCCTAAGGATCCGCATTATCTTGGTATTCTGTTTGGTATATGGGTCGTGGAGTTTCAGTCCTATCCTGTCAAGCATGGTATGATAAGAAACAAACTCATTCTCGCTCACAAGAAACTTTCTTTTTCCCCCCACGATTGACGCCACTAACCAGAATCTCACATGAAATCCTCGTGTAAGATTTGCCACAAATAAATAATTGATGAGGGCGACATTTGAGCACATTGTTTAGCGTCTTGATGCATGTAACTTGCTCAGTCCCCCTGTCGACACTTGATCACCCTGGATCGTGAGCATATAATCAGTCTCAGGTGGGTATTTGGTGCGCAGTTTCTCACAGCCACGTTGAGCCCCCTGCATGCTATACGAGTTCCTTCTCATCGTCTCACACACACTCAACTCAGTTGAGGTTCCTGCAGCTTGTCACTACAGTAGAGTACATACCCCGACACCCGAATATCGTCAGATCGGCCGAATCCTCTGGCTGAATTGGTCATCAAGACTTTCTTCTGATGCCCAGACTTGATCCTGCACATGTTCAGCTTCATATTTAATATTCCTGGAGATTTGTAGTCGGGTTCAAACTTAACTCACTTTGCATATTTCCACCACAAATCCAACACATCAACGAAAAGTGGTTCATCTTGAAACCCAACACGGATGCCGTGCTACCTCGACGCATCTTAGTCCCAAGACATACCCCATCTCCATGCAGATCATACCGTCGTATCCTGCCCTCGCGAACCAACACGGCATGGCTATGACTTCCAAATTTGTCTCGGATGCTTCCGTCCAGGAACAGTCCAACATTACCAAATCCGGAGCGATCTCGACGGTAAGACCTATTGCAGAGCAGCAGTATGCAGATCCGTCTGTGCACGCAGTCTCCTCCAAGATCTTGGATATTATCTTCGAATATGCCATGAACAAATTCAGCGACAGCAAAGAAAGGCTTGACGCTGGCAGGCACAAGTTTCTGTCCGTCGTGGGCAGATTTGTGGCTGCGAGTACGAGGGTTGAGATGTGCCTACCAGCTTTTCCTTTCAAATCAGCGAACAAGGCCTACAAGGTGTTTGGCATACTACCCGACAAAGCGGAAGAGATTGCTTTAGACCGACTTAATACTATGTGCGTCCGCATTGGGGAGATCTACCAGCCTGGCGCTCAGTGCACTATCATCTCAGATGGCGTTGTCTACAACGACCTATTGAGTATTCCCGATCGCGACACCTGGGCCTACGGGCAGGCACTTCGACAGCTAGCTTCAGATAAAGGCTTCCAGCACATATCCTTTTCTAGGATCCGAGACTTGGTCGACATCCCCCTTCCAGCTGAGCTGCATGAGATTGCGTATGTCGCCAACGCGACCAATTTCCGACGAGCCCTTCTCAACCGTTTCGGGAAAGACGATATCGACATTGACAAAGAGATTGAGAAAGATCCTGACACCAAGATGACTTACCTTGGATATCGGCGGTTCCTTGAATCTGATCTCAAGCATATCTTTCCAGTCGGCAATGGACGAACAGCGAATGCATATCGCAGAGACGTGAGGTATCTTGCGAAGCAGATGTTGATCCGAGGTTATGTAAGTGGCACCAAATGTGTCTCTCCAACCAGTTCTAACCACCTAATAGGCCTTTGCTGCTGCTGTCAAGCACGGCTTCCCTAACCATCTGCGACTGTCTATCCACCAGTCGACTGGTAAGCACAAGGTATCTATTTGCTTACTCAACACCAAGACGGGCTTCACAACCCCGTGGCACTGCTGTGTTGCCCTGACAGCAACCGGGGAATGGACTAGTGCTCCAAAGGGAGAGTACCTGAAAGACCCAAACATGAAGGTCATCCACGAGGATGGTCGACCTAGCTACTTCCAAGAGATTGCTGGCAATGGTGAGCCTGGCCAAAAGGCTCAAACAGAGATTAGAGAGGCGAACGGCAGTGAGAGTCAAAGTAATGCACCGCATGCTGAGCCTCAAGAGACAGGCACTTCGTCCCTGACAGAAGCAGACATAGAAAGGGTAGCTGCGCTTGCAAAATTCATGCTGTCGACCGACTTCAAGAAAGACGACGGGATCTTGAAGTCAGGTCATCCAGGTATGGATAAGGTCCTAGACTGGAAGCCAAACGAGCTGAGCACATTTGTATGGCTCAAAGAGCTAATAAGTGCTGTGGCCAGAGATACTGGAGGATATAACGAAAAGGTCGTTGGTGTGACTTATTAAGAGATATCAGTGAACGGCGCACACCAGCTTTCAAATACCCAAAGCCATTCAGATACAGCTGGGATTGATTTCTCCAGGTAGAAGTGTGAATGAGATAGAAGATTATAGCCGTATAAGTAGTAATAGAAAGGCACTCCTCGTTCCCTGAATTTATACTGTCTGTTTGAAGTGAAGATTCAGCTCTCTAGAGACTCGCTTTAGAAGAAGTCTCTTTTACATTCTGCTGCATAGTGAATTGTTTATTTCTAAGACCTCTTGTCACTCGATAAGCATTCAGGCGTACCCGAAAAGCATCTTTACTAGTTACTTCCATTCTTTTATGTAGCTGCTCTACTCATCCTTAACACTTCTCAAAACTCTCTGAAGCCAATTGGCTTTCGCCATATTAGCCATGTGAATGAGTGGCATGTTAGGATCGTCCATCATATCGAATCCATGCCAAGCTCCAGGCCATATGTGAAGCTCGCATGTTGATCCGCCTCGCCACATCTTGGTAGCATAAGCAACAGCGACATCGCGGAAGACCTCACATTCTCCAGCATCGATATATGCAGCGGGTAAATTCGAAAGATCAGTCTCTCTTGCAGGCGCTTGATACGGTGTAACATGCTCTGATCCTCGTGCATCACCCAGGATAAGATCCCAAATTGCACGAAGCCATGCTGTACTGGCAGGGTTGCCGTACTCGAATTGCTGATCAGCCAGGCTCTCGCATCGGTCATCTAAGAGAGGCGAGTAGAGCATTTGAGCTTTGATAGGGATAGCCGGGCGCTTCCTATCACGAGCCATAAGGCACGTAGCAGCTGCAAGAGCACCTCCTCCGGACACCCCAAACACGACAATGGCAGCTGGGTCGATTCCAAGACTCGAAGCATTCTCAGAAACCCAAACAAGCCCCGCATAACAGTCTTCAGCTGGGCCAGGCGCGCGCGTCTCGGGTGCAAGGCGGTGTTCTACGGACACAACAACGCAATCGATCCCTTTCAGAAGATCAATCACAGACGTGACGGCAGTGAATCTGTCACCACTGACCATCCCGCCACCGTGAATGTGATACAAGACCGGCCTTGGTGCCTTTGGTGGCTCCTTGGGTGCGAACACCGATAAGATAATGATATTGTCATCAGGTCCAGGAATTGAGTGCTCTGTATGACTCATGTGCGGATTGTCTTTAAGGACAGTCTCGGCATTGAAGATGAATGAGCCATGGGAGCATTCCTGTTCACCACTCGCGACTCCGCGCATCAAGTTTAGGTCAAACTCTTCAGGAAATGAAGCAGAGTCCAACAGTGGTGCCAGGTCAGGGTCGTAAGTAGGACGAGGAATCTTGATCCTCGAGTCAAGCTTTGCAGCTTGTGAATATGGGAAAGGATACGACATGTTGATGAAAACGGCGAAGAACCGTAGGAATTGACAGTGTTCAATTCTTGTCGGCCAAGTTTGTAGCACTTTGAGATGAGCTATCTACTAAACGGAGCTGGCAGATGTCAGAACATACGTGCAGAAAGAGGTACGTATATGCCCGATTGTTCTCGTTCTCAGGCCCTCATCATCCGGAAGTCACCTTTCATGAACTATGGTTGTCCCTCATTTCAATTCGAGGTTTTAGGTGGATACTAGCCCTGAATGAGAAGATTTGAGTCGATTTTGCCCTGTGCATGAAGCTATCGTCAATAAGGCAAGAGCCCATTATCTGTCCCGCCAAGTCAATGGACCCTTGAAAGAGGCTTGAAGGATCGTTCTAGATTCTTTGCGCGCATAAATAAATAACTTACTCAATACAAGGTACACGATCCTCTTCTCATATCTTTCTTGCTCATATGCTCTCAACAAACGAGCGGGAGTTTAGGTGCTTCGATATCACCACATTCACATTGCATGAACTAAGGGGAAAGAAATTTAATTCGTACATCATGTGTTTCTCGCCGTTTGCTCTGCTACGATGCTGCGACAGTCCCGTCAATCACTTATGCAAACATCCCCCAACCCAACATGACGGAAGGGCAATTGAAGAAGATACGCCGACTTGGTAAACATTTCCTCACTCCTTCATCTCAAAGCTACTGACGAAGAGCGTAGGCAAACTTGAGCAACTCTCGGCAGTCGCCCATCACATAGACTTCTTTACAAATACTGGTCTTTCTGCACACTACGCACCAGCACATGTCTTGCCTGACTTCGATCTGGAAGAGACCGTCTACGGTGCCTTGTCACAAGTCCTTACCCAACTTCCGGTTCTGTTCGCGATCCCAGTGATACCTGAGAAGGATGAACCGTATTGGGGACGACTGGACTCAATCGATCTCGAGAAAGTTGTATCCTTTGTCGACCGAAGTCAGCCATGTTTGGCCGGAGATCAAACCGATGAGGAGCTCGATTCACTGCTTGAGCGCCAACACAACACAAACTTCAAGGCTGGATATGGTACTCTACCTGTCTGGAGACTGGTAATACTCAAAGATCATGATTTGAGCAAAGGGTTCACGGTCTCATTCATTGCCCACCATTCGATGACTGATGGAACTGGCCTTCAGATTTTCCATGATTCGTTCCAGAAATCTCTCTGTGACATTGCGTCCAGTTCCGCAGGACAAACGGCTGATCGGGTTGTACTCACAAATGATGGACAAATTGCTCCCTCACTTGAGGAGCTTCACCCTCTGCCTATCCCAACAAGCCCACCAGCATCTCATGCTGTGCAGCTGAATGAGTGGAGGGGCGCTCACATTGCATTACCATGCAATACACGTTACAAATCATTATCGCTTCCATCAAATATCATGGAGCGCTTTGTGCAAGACTGCAAGAAGCACAGAGTGGCACCAACTGCGGCTCTTCCATCTCTGGTTGCAAGGTTGCTGTACGACAACCTGCCATTGACAGTAGAAGCTCTTACGTGCAACCTTCCAGTGAGCCTGCGATCAGACCTACCACCAAAGCTGGTCGAAGGCGTCATGGGTAATTTCATCGATGCCTTCAAAGCCCAGCTTGTTCGCTCCGATTTGGACCAGGTTTCAGGCGACTCTAATATAGGCGCTACTGGGATCTGGAACCATGCTAAGAAGATCCAGCAAGCTACCAGAAAGTATTTTGCGAATGCCTCACCTTCCGGAGAGCTATATGCAAATGTTGCTGCGATCGGGCTCATTCCAGACATCGGCGCAGCCTTGGCTGGATCAATCGGCCGTCCTCGCGGGGAATCTTTTGAGGTCTCAAACCTCGGGACCTTTCCAGAGGCTAAGAATGCTAAGGGAGCTGCCAAATCATCATGGTGCCGAGGAAAAGTGTTGTTAAGTAGATGTGCATATGCTGGAGGAGCTCTGTTGGTGGTTTGCGTACTGAACAGGGTTTAAAATACCTAGCCT
>JAAQPG010000003.1:0-26207 GCA_013186905.1 Fusarium udum
ATTCTATAGTCCTTATTATAAACGCCCTATAGATAATTCTTAGCATATTGCCCTTAAAGACTGCTCTTGAAGACTGCCCCTTTCTGAAACTTGTAGTTAAAACTGGTTCTTGTCTCCTAGGTAATAATAAGGGTAATAAGTATTTTACTTATATATGTTTATTAGTGTCCTTTACTTTTATGCCCTGGGGGCTGAAGCCTCTTTTAAAACCCTAACCTTACCGCAGTATCTCCCACAAACATGCTCACAAAGTCGGAGGAAAAGCGGTCTTCGTCATTGTAGTTCGGCTTTATTAGCCAGCGGCAGGGTTGCGCCGCAGCTTGGTCGACAGCACGAGCCTCAAGTCGCAGGCCATATTGTCCCCCAACGGGCCAACGCACAGTATTCTGTCTTGGTGGTCGCTGGTTACGAGTCCCACTGGAAAGCTTCTGGTAGGATCGAACTGATCAGCAGTGCTTGGGGCACCGTGTGACATGGATCACGATGCCTTTAGCGTCTCTTCCCAAGATATTACAGAGCTGCTACCATAATCATCGAGGACCCCGTGGATGTATAGGCCACACGATTATTGCGAAAGAATGTCGCCAATATCCATCGGAAGATGGGGTCTCCCTAATTTCCAGGGTCACGAAGTGTTACCATAGCTCAATCAGTGCGTACAACATAAAGTCAATTGCGAATTCTTTGCCATAGGCTCATGACAAGACTAAGAAGAGTGCTACATGGTTTCTAAAGTAACAAGAAGCCATGTGGATGTTGGCAGGCAGAAAAGAACAAAGTACACGATCTCCATCCCGAGCCAAAGAAGCACTGATCCCAAAGATTGGCATCAGTCAGCTTAGTGCCAGCACTTGCCCCAAGCATCCTTCTTGTTGCCGCCATAGTTGATCTCCCAGGCCTGCTTGCAAGTAGTCTCCCAGGGACCACCGTCGATACCACGGCCATAGCCGTTGTCAATGCACTACATAATCAGCTTTCATGGTCTGTGAGTATGTGAATTGGGAACTTACAGAGTAGCCGTCCCAGTGAGTGTGGGGCTGGTTGGAATCCCAGAGGGCACAGGCAGCCTGGGAAAGATCCTGTCTGTATGAGCCGCGGACGGTGCAGCCACAGTTGTGGTGAATGTCGGCCACGGCGCTGGGAGGTCAGATTTGGCTGTCGTAGTGGAGGATGAGTGACTTACGCGCCGAGGAATAGGACGATAAGGCTGAGAGAGTACATCTTGGATGAGATCTTTGAGTCTTGAGGACTAGGAGCTGTAGAGCTTGTTGTCGTTGTAGTCTTGCTGGTGATGAGAGTGTTGAGTTGCAAAAAGAGCTGGGAACGTTGACCTTTTTATATTTTGGGATCCTACAAGAGATACATACTCTCACAAACAGTCCTGCTTCATGGCCTTGCTTCAAGAACCGTCTCGTCAGGCAACTGTTGAGCTTCGCCCGGCAGATAGCGACTCGGCTCATCGAATTCAACTACCACCCGAATTCATCATGATTGAAGCAATTGCCGAACCGAACATCTCACATCCGGCTCATCGGCATCATAAGTTCCACCTTCCAAACTTGGATTCTCGTGAAGCCATTCGTTTCTCAGCCTATGAACATGAAATGGGTTCAAAGCATCGTTCTCCGAGACATACGATACTCTATACGCGGATAATAGAGTTCAATGAAGATAGACTCTCTTATCCCTTGACATTGCGTGATGAACTTAGGTTCGTGTTAAAATGCGAACCTCTCATTGGTTATGATGTAAGCGGAAAGCATCTCGACGACTCACGGATGAGCAGTGGGGGCAGACTCATCTATGATGCAGGGAATAACATCCTACAAACCTTCTGTGCATTTGAAACAGCTTCTTTCCCCTAGCATTTCCAGGGGCCTCTTGCCCCTGTATTGCCGACGGGACCAGCGCAACGTGCCGTCGCTGGCTGCGGCCCGCAAAGCATACCAAAATGATGCCCACGTGGGGGTTTCGGCGTGAGGTTATTTGCCCAATCGAACACCGAGCACGAGCTTTGAAACCGACCTATAGCAACAGTCCAATTACATGCACAGACTATTTGCACGGGTGAATCGGAATCAAAGCGGATCTAATAATATGCAATGTTCCAAAAAGGAACAGAAGAGCTTTAGACTATACTCAGTTCATCGACTCATCTTATACCGGCAAATGATAGTGAGAGTCAAATCCCGAATCTATCGCGGATGAGGATAGCAGCTTGGAAGATCAACTCGTGTTCAGTGTGTGGCTTGAGAGATATCATGGGTTGTTTCGAGTCTGCCGTGTATGAACTGCCGAGAATCGAGACCCGCGATGAGTGAGTTCATGAGTGTCATGATGAAGATGCAAAGGGTTCCAAGTTGCGAGAAACTCGTCGGTAGTTGAGAAATTGTTGAGTACCAAGTTCGGCATCGACTATGAGGGCATCATGAATGAAAGAAACTATTTAAGACGGCACTCACTCAACCATCATAACATCCTCATCCACACTCAAGCTCACTACTCTACTCTCAACAAAGTCCTTTACAATGGCCCGCTTCATCCTCATCCTCGCCGCCCTGGCCACTGCTGCATTCGCCAGCACCTCCCCCAACAAGGCCCTCGACAAGACCCCCTTCAAGGTCACCGAGGTCACCTACAAAGTCGGCGAGGTCTCCCAGTGTATCACCCTCTCTCATCTCCAAGCCCTAGGTCATACCTTCAACAACCTCAATGGCACCGGTGACTATAAGCTGCCCGAGATCCCAAGCACCTACATCAACGATCCCGCCGCTTGTATCCCTGAGTCTCTCTTCGACCAGTACTTTGAGCCCATCGTCGCCATCTCCAAGGAGCAGAACCTTCTTGAGTCCTTTGATGCTGAGAAGGTTCACAGCCGTGATCTTGAGGTGCGCGCTCGCAACTGTCCTCAGATCAAGGATGCTGCTCTTGGCCGTGTTCACTCTTGGAGCTGTGATAGTGCTCCTCATCCAAGTTCTTGCCGATCTTGCGCAAACTTTTCTTCTGTCAACTTTGTGGCTGCTTGTGTTGCTTGTGCGGCTAAGGCTAATCAGGAGAGTATCTTCTGTTGTGCTGCTGCGGCTACTACCTTTGCCACCTACTACTCTCAGGTCTGCCTTGAGAAGTAGGCCTGCCAGTTCTTTCTGCAGGATGAAGGGAGAGAGGGGATGTCTTACTGTAGTCGCTCATTTGGCTGAGGATGGTTGATTTTTATCTGATATTAGTTTTCTGCGACAGTGGGGATTAGATGAATCTCTCCTCTATTCCCGTTCACTCCTTAGGTATAGCTTTCTAGTAGTATCGCCATATTGTCTCCAAGACAGTTGGTGCTTCAAATTAAATTGCTTTATTTCTGAATATACCGGTGATACGCATCGCGACTTGCTCCACATATAGAGAGCAATAATGAAAGACCCAGAGTCTTAGCCAAAAAAACAAAGAGTAATAGATTGCATGAGTAGCCTGGGCCTTCTTACTCCAAAAGGATTCTAGCCAAGATCATCAGCATTCGCATCCCTGTCAGCCTGTCTGTCAGCCTTGCGGATGCCTAGCCAATCGCATCGACATACAGAGTTGATTTTCATGCATGGCGCACTTCACGTTCATGTTTCCCCTCTTCAACTCACATGTAATCAACGCTCGCATCACTCGCGCTGGTTTTCATTCCGTAGAGCTTGGAGCAGCAGGTCATATGTTAAACAATCATGCCGGATCAGAAGAGGTTACCATTAAGAGGCTTCATCAAGCACATTGGAAGCAGGAAAGGAAAGGAACCACCTAACGACTCAACAGTCACGCTTTTAAGAACGTCACCCGATTCTCAAGGTATGCTCGAACCCGCACAGTCTCTATAATACCATCACGACAGATTTCATCACTGATGCCTCATTACAGGTAGAGTATCCGCTGCGCTACCGTCTGCTTCAGCATCGCCGACATCCGTGGCTTCGACAAATGCTGCAGCTACCATAGATCTTCCACCAGAGGATGTGTCTGTTGGATCTTCGACCCCAAGGACTCAACATGGCATCAACATATCCACAACCAAATCTGAATCTCAAGACCAGCAAGTACAGTTCCAAGAACTTTGGAATGAAGCAATTGTTGCTATCAGAAAGTCGAAAGACGGTGATAAATTAGCAGAAACCCTTCAGATTCTGGACCAAGCCTCAGCCAAAGACTCTGAGCAGAGCCTGTCAGTTTTGGTTTCAAAATCAGAAGCAGCGATGAAACGCGTCGGTATGAAAAAAAGGATAGCTAAAGCTATGGAAACGGTCATTCCACATCTTAATCGGTTCGCAATTGTCGGCGATATCGCTGTCAGCACAAACCCTAATCCTGCTGCATTACCATGGGCCGCGGTGCGGTTCCTTCTCCTGGTAATACCTCATCAGCCATATTCATCACTGAATTTTTGCTGACCTTCTTTAGAATCTTACGGCTAGCGAGGGGTTGAGGGCCAAGGTTGACGAAGGCATTGCCGAAATCACTATCCTGGTCTTTGAGTGCAGCGTTTACCACGAACTCTATCTGACTACATTAGTTTGCAGTGACCTTGCGGTAATTACCAATCTCCGTAAGAGGATTATCGACGCTCTATCTCAGTGCATAAAGCTGCTTGGATTTGCCCTTCGACACCAGCATAAGGCCGCCAAGGCTCTAACAGATGCCTTTCGCTTGGAAGACTTTTCTGGGTATCTAAAAGATCTCAGTGTTGCCAAGGATAGAGTACATAATGCTGGCTTGCTTTGCGAAATGCATCATGGCTCACAAGCCCGAGACCATCTCAAGCCTTTTTGTAACTTGATGATCGAAATGAGGCTCGAATACAGGTAGTGTACGATGCGTGTTGGCCTGATACCTGCTAATAATTCTATAGTCAAAGGGCGGAAGAAAATGTCAAGGCGCAACTCAGAGATCTGCTTATCGATGCTAAGGACGTGTTTGATCACATTTATTATCCGCCTGACTCTTTCTGTCTAGAGGGCACCCGAGTGCAAGTTCTTAAAGACATCGAAGAATGGTCATTCGATCCCCAAAGTCCGACAGTCTGTTGGCTCCCGGGTCTGGCTGGTACTGGCAAGAGTACTATCTCACGCACTGTCTCATACAACATGAAAGACAGAACGCTTAGCGCAAGCTTCGTCTTCAAGAAAGGTGCCGGTGGCAGAGGAAGTGGCCGGCATCTGTTTGCGGTATTGGCATATCAACTCGCCCTACAGTTCCCTCCAATCCGCCCACATATCTTGCAGGCAGTAAGGGAAAACCACTCGCTTGCCATGACACCTATCCAGATCCAATGGCAAAAGTTGATTGTGAATTCACTCGTTAAACTGCAAGATGAAGGGCTCACAAAACCTATTGTTTTCGTTCTCGATGCCTTGGATGAATGTAATGAACAAGACCGCGGAGAGATTCTTCGCCTACTACTGACAGCATGTCCAAGGGTACTACGAGTCTTTCTCACAAGCAGACCAGAACTTGACATTATGGGACATTTTATCGACGAACCGCTCCACAGGGAGATTGTCCTTCACAAACTGGAATTCAAAACCATAGAGAACGACTTCTGTGTTTTCCTCCGCCAGTCTTTGGAGTGTTTCGTGGTGGAACATAACCGCACTCATCGTCAGAAGAACCTCCAGTTATCTTCAGACTGGCCTGGAGATGAGCGATTCGGATTACTGCTCGACAAGGCTTTGCCATTGTTCATCGCAGCTGCAACCTTCATGCGCATGATTCGCGATAGACACTGGGCGCGAAGTCCTGATTACAAGATTGACTTCATCATCGATAACTCATCTAAAGTCAACTCTGAGTATGATGCTTTATACAAGCCTGTGCTGAGTCTCATGCAGAGCGGTGCGCCTGATGGTGACCTGGATGAAGTAAAACGGAATTTTGTGGATATCATTGGCTCTCTCATTCTGCTTGCAAGCCCTCTGCCGATAAAAGCACTTGCTGAGCTTCTTGGCATCGATGCATGGGCTGTATCCAGTCAAATCGATCCACTCCGTTCAGTCATTGATGTTCCAGAAGATGATACTCCTCTTCAGCTATTCCATCTTTCGTTCAGAGATTACATCCTCAGTGGATCCGCTGGAGACCTCCAAGTAAACGGAGAGAAGACACATGCGAGCCTGGCAAACAAATGCCTCAAGATCATGCGAGGAACTTTAAAGCCTGATATCTGCGGGCTTCGAACACCAGGGAAGAGATTTTCCGACGTTGAAACATCCGTTATCAATCAGTGCCTACCGCCAGAAGTCCAATATGCATCCTTGTATTGGGTTCATCATCTGAAAGCGTCTGGGAAGCGAATTCGAGTCGAGGATGATACATACAGCTTTCTTCGGGATTTTTTTACGAACTGGCTTGAGGTTATATGCCTGCTAGGGAAGATTGATCATTCCTTCTTGATGCTGCAAGACTTACAGAGCATAGTTGATGTAGGTAGCGTGTTCTTGGGCCATTCCTGCGCTGTCACTGACTAATTTGATCAGGAGACTTCTGGAGCACAAGTACTGCAGTTTATTCAAGACTCCTTCAAGTTCATTCGTTATTTCCGAGCTGGCATAGAGCAACATCCTCTCCAGCTATACCACTCCGGAGTCGTATTCAATCCTAAAGAAAGCATCGCTCCCAATCCACTCAACTGCCGTCAATACCCCAACTACATCACGCTTCCCTCCAACATAGATCATAACTGGCCACAAAGTCAAACTCTTGATGTCCTTGAAAGGGTTTCGCAGATATCATTCTTGCCAGACAATAAGCTAGCCTCAATTTGCCACAAGGGACAGCTCAGAATATGGGACCAAAGGTCATTTTCTTGTCTCCACAGTCTGAACCAAGGGTTCAGTCGAGACTATATCACGGTTCTCTCCTGGTATGGTAGCAGAACAGTGGCAGTTGGGTGCCCTGAGATGATCAAAATTTGGAATCTTGATACTAGTGTATGCGTCAAGAATCTAACTTTAGAGCGTTGTTCTCGTACTAGGGCTATCGCATTCTCGGGCGATGGAAAGTTCATGTGCTCAGTTTGTGACCGGAATTTCGAGTGCGTAGTGCTTACACACTACCTTAAAACAGGAGAGTGTATTTCTGAGTTTGAAATACCGGACAAACCATGTCATGTACATCTCTCATTACAAGGTCAGTGGATTGCAACTATTGCGAAAGAATCCATATTTCTTTCGAGGTGGAATCCTTCCATAACACCGGCCTGGACTGTCATGGAAGACCAGCATGACGGTCACATACTCCGCTTCTCAAACGACGGCACGGTGGTCGCCTCACTATCCTCAACATCGAAAACGGTTAAGGTATGGAGCACGGAGTCAAGCAAGTGTCTTCTTAAACTTAATTTTGAGAAGCCGAGAGCTCCTGATCAGTTTTCTCTGACAAAGGACTGGCTGGTAATCACTTTCGATAGCTATCGGACCGCCGTGCTTGATATGAGGACAGGGGCCGTTTGCAAGAGTTTAAGGAGTGACTTCAAAGTTGGGCCCATCATTTCAGACGACGGTACATTACTCGCAGACAATCGCATGATGATGCCATCAGTATATGGGACCTTACGTCAGGGGCCTTTACAGAAAGCAGCCGTGGGGAAGCCAAGGGAATCGAGATGGTCACTCCCATTGCGGATGGCAACACTATACTGTCGCAAAACGAGGGGTCCGTTAAGCTCTGGAATATGCAGATTGGAGCCTGCAAAGAGACACTAGAACCAGAAGCCCCCTTCATGCAACGGATTTTTATAGCCGCTGCAACAACCGCTTCAACATTTGCTGTATTGAAAGATCCAATGATTGAGATTTGGAGCATCAACCCTTTGCGTCAGTTAAAGACGCTCGACCGAGAACTTAGTCTGGTTCAGAGGCGGTATTGCTTTATGGCTATGGCTGCCAACGGTCAACGGCTAGCTTTATCGCCAGACCTTCGTTCAATTGAGATCTGGAACGTTGGCGATGGCGCTCTTGAGCATACAATTAACATGCCGCTTATGCACTTCCCTTGCATCGCCTTTTCATCGGACGGTGCTAAAATTGCCTACTATCTGGTAAAAAGCATCGAGATTCGCTGTCTTCCTGGACTTGAGCCACTCACGATTACAACTGATGTGAGCCCGGAAGAGCCATACTTACGCACTCTCACCTTCCATGGCAACTGGCTGGTAGGTATATATATGAACACGCAAGTGCAGGTCTGGGATGCATCAACCGGCGAGAGTCTTTTTCTGTCGCAGCCATATCCGGAGCTCAGGGCATCCAATTTTCCGTACTCGTTTCTCAGTACTGATGCCATTGTCCGTTCAGTCCACAGAGGCATGGAATGTCTGGAACCATATTACATCCGCCATGAACCGCCTTGGCTCATGAAGAATGGTAAGAAACTTCTCTGGCTACCACCAGATTACAGACCCCAGTCTGTATACATATCAGGGACAACTATGGTTCTTGGAACGTTTTCTGGGCGTGTATTATTCCTATACCTAAAGGAGTAGGACCAAAGTGTAGGATGTTGTTAGAGGAAGATCCCCTGATGAGCGATTGATCGTGGCTACGATCGAAGATATTTTAAGACATCGCAAGGAGTCTGAATTTACCCACGAATCAAATCAATCGTCAAAAATGTTCCTGCCAAAGACTGCTTTCTAAAACAAGCTAACTAACGCAGGGGTGATAATTGACCCCTATTGAAAATCCCAACTAAGCCTAGACCGGGACTTGTTTGCGAACCTCAAATTCGTAAAAGTTAATCAGTCAGAAAGACTATTGAAACATATTACCGACTAAAACACCGATAGCCGAGGCTTTGTGTTTATCCTCCACTGGAAATATATCGATGGTGATGTGGAGAGAGCAATTTGGTCATCGGAACTCAGAAAGGGGATGAATGCCAAAAGGCCTTGGTCGAGAACCATGCTTAATTGTGTCAGATCGTGATGTGGCGGTGCTAAGTAATATCGGAAATTAGGCCCATGTCATCACATTGCATTTTCTGGGAATGCTAGCGCTGACCCAGGACATCGGGACCCGCGGACTTAACGTAATAGCGGACACGAAAGTTCACCAAGATGCGGCACGAGACTGAATTGATCAAACTTCGCAGAAGGCCAATGTCGATTTCTACCGATGAGACATGCTTTTACTTCAGCCGCATGGGACTCACTTGTTGGGTCAGACTTGCTAATCGCAGGCACGAGAAATTTAGTGTTCATCAGTGGCGATAGAAATCCACAAGTAATTGGTCAAGAAGTTCAGCCAGGAAGATTATATTTACAAGAAGCGTATCTAGTTTACGAAGAAAGCTGAAGAATGTTTCCTTCTGATCAGGTCCAGAATGCCATTTTCCTCGAAGACGCCAGCGCATGATATGACTTCAAAACACCACGTCCCGCGTGCATCACGTCAACTCACTGACATCCAATCATTTCTCTTACTGCACACGCTTAGAGACGGTGAGCAGCAAAGTGGCGAGCGTGGCGGCGGGCCTTGGAAGAACCAGAAGAGCACCCGCTGCTGGCACCGTTACCGGCAGACGGGAGAGGAGTGGTCTCAGCGGCAACCGAGGTAGGCTGGGGAGTGGTCTCGGCAGAGTCGGGGACGTCAGGGACAACGGGAGCCGCAGAAGACTCGGTAGAAGAAGCAGGGACGGTAGAAGCAGGAGCGGAACCCTCGGTGGGAGAAGCACCAGAGCCAGAGTCAGAGCCAGAGTCGGAACCAGAGTCGGAACCAGAGTCGGAACCGCCCTCAACAGTCTTGGTAACATCACCGCCGGCACCATCAGCGGAACCACGGATGGTACCACCGGGGATGACATCGGGACCAGGCATGACATCGTAAGAGGTAGAGCTTCCCCAGAGGCTGAAGTTGACAGCAGCGTCGTCCTGCTTGTAGACACCAGGGATTGAGACAGAAGTACCGGGGATGGTGGTGGCGCTGTTGCCAGAGACCTCGACCTGAGCACAAGCGTAGTAGAACTCAGCCTGGCCATCGTGAGCGCCATGGAGAGCAATATGCTCACCACGGAGAAGATATTGTCCATCGGGAAGAGTAGAAGGAATCTTGAAGTGGACTGAGTCCTCGTCCCAAGAGCACCAAGCAGTGGAGCGGAGAGACTCGGCGTTTCCAGACTTGCAGATCAAAGCCTGGTGAATCTAGTACCACTTGAGATCATGAGGGCTATCACTGGTAGCATCCTTAACAGGAGCGGCGTAGACCTGGATAGGACCGGGGTGCTGCATTCCAGTACCGCCGAAAGCCTGCTTGAGGCCAATCCGTCGCCTGCCTTGACCTTGAAGACATCGGAAGAGGGAGTAGAGCCTTTGTTGCAG
Source organism: Fusarium udum (assembly GCA_013186905.1). NCBI lineage: Eukaryota > Fungi > Ascomycota > Sordariomycetes > Hypocreales > Nectriaceae > Fusarium > Fusarium udum. The sequence goes on from JAAQPG010000003.1 coordinate 10,343, forward strand.
GTGAAGTCCTTGTCGGTGGGAGAGATGGAACCATCGGGAATGCCCTTGAACTTGGTGGGCATGTAGCCGTTCTGGTGCTTGCGGATGTACTGGTTATCAGTACCCTCCTGGGTGCCAGCGAGGGTGAGCTTGTCGAAAGTGTAGTGAGCGCTGACGGCGGAGGCCAGGCTGAGAAGAGCGGAAACGTAAGTGGTGGTCTTCATGGTGAAATGATTGGAATGGTAAAGTCGCAAGCGAACTTGATAGAAAGAATGTTAAGTTGAAAGAATGACAAGAGGGACTAGCTCTTTGAAACGAATGAAATGGACTGATTGGAAAAGGATGCTTCTTCTCAGTCTGGAGGGTTCGTTGAAGATGTTTATATACCAACTCATCATAATCGTATTGTGGGAGTCGTCATTAGGGACAAGGTTATGCTCGACAAGGTTTGGCGTAAGCTTGCTTTGCTTTACCGTTTACGCTTAACTCTGTCTCAAGTTGTTGAAAACGCAAGGTTCATGGCGGCCTGTTTGCCATGTCCCGTCTTGGCTTGAACTGTGGAATTTTTCCATCTGTTTCCGCCTGTTGTCGTGTTTCGATGATGGACCTTCAATTTTACTCCAGACGATTAGTTTCTCGGCGGATCAACATGATTTGCTGAGATCCTTGATTCTCTAGTTTCATCGTGTTTCAATGACAGGGGAGGTTTTGCTGACTTGGGGTTTAGTAATTGGTTTTGGCCAATCAGATGCCCCGGTGAGATATGGTCTTATCGTTATCTTGCGGCTCCGTGGATTGAGGCGCTAAACGGAAGCTAATATTTTGTACTTGCAGTGTAATACCTTTAATGTTAAATAACCATACAGGAATGCTAACCTTAACACAAGTCGTCGTTGCCCGCAGATGCTCACTAACAGGTCCCCTCTGTTTCACGTATAGTGAACTGTTAGGTGCCATTCCCCACCACTTCAATTTCAACCATTCTAAATTCGGTTAGCCAACGTCGCTGTGGCTTGCCTGTGCTCCTGATTAAGTCTCGTTTGAGCTCGTTCAAGGTCCCGATTCAGTGGAACCATGTCTGTTCACAAGACAAGGAATATCACATCAGGCCATTGCTTTTGTGTCGCACCTCTTCAGGTCGGCAGTTCGTATTGACTTGAAGCCCCTTGAGCATTGCTTCAGCTTACGGTGGTATGAGGGGAAGAACAAACAACTTTGCAAAGCCGACGCAGATCATAACGTCGCTATTCTGGGAGCATATTCGCCTGCAGTCCAGGTACGCGAGTCGTTCTACGCATGTTGGGATGCTCAACAAGGTTCTCTCAACTCATGGTCTACGATAAGCGTGCCCCTAACAGGTAGGCTGAACCACGATCAGAGCATAGAGCCGCCATCACGGTCTTCATCCGGCATAGCTCATGCATAGTGATCATATTAGAGATCACTCGCGGGGGGCGAGGGAGCCGCAATGACATGGACACATGCAGCTAAGCGCTCCCGCATTTGAAAGCCACCAATCAAGCAACTGGCAACTGAAAGTTCAAGATATGGTGGCGCGTCACGGGTTTGTGTGCGGCCGGGAAGATGTGCGGCAAATTGAAAGGAGCAGCATCTGATTACATATGGCATGGGTATGGATTTCAGACCAGACGTGAGCAGCAGAATACACTTTCACATACAAGTCAGACGGGCTTGGCATCGCGACTGATTACGTGGCATGGGAACCGGGAGCAAGAGATAGGGGGAGAGTTTGGAGGGAACAATGCAAAGTGGGCAATCCGATGTGGGCTACGGAATAGATACATGTGTACTTGCAGTCCAGGCCTGTTCCTGAGAGCTTAGAATCACTTCACGGAACTCATGGGATATTTCGGAATCATTGACCATCGTTGTCACTGTCATCACAAGTTTCCAGAGACGAACCTGCTTATCATGCATCCGATTCTTACTGTGCGTTTGAGTTTCGTGAACTCTACATAAAGTTTACTACGACTTTATAGTCGAGAACGAGTGATACTTACCTTTACATCATGTCAACTTGGATGGGGGACATTGTTGCAGATAGTCCGTTATTTTGCTGGGTAGGCTGTTTAGACATGCATATTCCCAGTAGTCTTGTCTTGCGCCCGACACAAGTAGTTAAAGTTTAGCATCACAGCTTCCGCCTAGTCACTAAAGTCGCACGGGGTCGGGGTGTCGAGACTGGCTATAGTGAAGATGTCTGTGTAGTGAAGTCTTGTTGAAGTATGAAAGCCTGTTGATGGCTCGGTCAGTGAGAAGAGGGTGGTGCATACAAAGTCGGGATGCTGCGTCTTGTCCTTGGAGAGTGGCTTCGACAGCTAGAGGTTGAGGAAGAAAGAAGAGAGTCGGACTCTTGGTATTTATACTCCCGTCGTTCCCGCGGCAGTGGAAGTCATCGAAAGTGGGTTCAGTTCTGTTGGGGCATGAGATAAGATAGAGCAGAGGTGAACTTGGTGAAGCATTCGATATCTTACCCTGCATTCTGACAGAAAATTCTTTATTACATTACACCAGTGCTCTATTGGCCGTTGGTTGGTACAATTGATCTTCTTTACTCCAATACTGACTAATCTTCAATCACTTTGTCAGTTTTACAAATTGAAGAGTACTATCTTCACTTTTTTTGCACCATTCTCTGGTCTACGTGCCAAGCTATCAATAGTGTAAATGATGACAATCTCCTTCAAAATCACATCACGAATCTCATAGGCGCGGTAATCAGAGAGGCGCAGTCAATGATGACATTACTGAATTCATCCACCAGCATATTCAACATGTTCTTCCAATACGACGTTGATGCCCCCATCCTTTTCTTTTTGGAGGAAGATGAATCTTGACATGACTATCATGCTACGTCTATTCAGCCTTGAAAGATCACGACACATCGTGAATAGAATATCCGGTGATATCCAATTTACCCGGTGAATCCCAGCTGATGCGCGCCTGTCAAACCCGTAGCTGAATGCCGCTCACACAATCACCACTACTACCCACTATAAAGATGAAACCAGAATCGAGCAAGTTATCCAACTCTCCGCGCCGGCATCCGTTTACCCAATGCTAACGATTGGTGGCTTTACGCGGAAAAATATTACCCCAAGATGATTCTCGATTCGGCAGAAATCTAGAATATCACCACCACCCCATACATGAAACGCGACCCATGTGTTTCCCGTGGGAACGACGCTGAACGAGCTCACGTTCCTGAATTGGGCATCTGGCTCGTGCTCTTAACTGATACGGGATTGGTCTCACGTCTCAAGGGGCACATTCAGCCGAAATGAGACCCCTACCAGCCCTGCTAGTATCATTGTCTATGGGGCGTTTGTCAGAACTGACACATACTAGCTCCCTTCAGCTTTGGCCTTTTGAGTTCTTGTTTGAGTTTCACCTGAAGTTGATGAAAACAAGTACGCCAAGTAAACAGAATGTCGTCTCAACTCTGTCGATTTCTTGGCCATCGACAGAGTGTCACGAAACAAAACATACCATTTAGCCGTACATCAGATGACGGTGAGGCCAAAGCAAAGGCCCGAATTACGGGGTTGAGTATATGCACCCCGGAAACAATGCAATGCAAAAAGCAACGCAGGCCAAAAGTTCCGTTAATCTGGAGATTATCCAGGAGATAGAGCCGCCGCCTCGACTTACGCACCCCTGTCTCGGCAAAACTCCTTTCAACGACAATCTATCTCGAAACAGCCCTAGGTACTCGGAACACCGTCCGAATCCTGAGAAGAGGCTAGCTCAATCGGACAAATCAATCCCGGGCACTGACTCTTTTGAGAATACCATCGTTCTGTAAGATGACAAGGGACCGACCCGATCAAGATATATAAGATCTAGTCCACCCTCTCTTGGCATTTGGCATTCTCATCACTCAAACAACTACATTCATTGCAACACCTTCACAGCTTCATTCACCTTTTGCAGGTCAAATCAAACGTTTTATCTTTCTTTGCCACATATCTCTACAACCAAGAACTTCTTCCAAAATGAAGCTGTCTTCCTTCCTCTACACCGCCTCGCTGGTCGCGGCCATTCCCACCGCCATCGAGCCCCGCCAGGCCTCCGACAGCATCAACAAGCTGATCAAGAACAAGGGCAAGCTCTACTACGGAACCATCACCGACCCCAACCTGCTCGGCGTCGCAAAGGACACCGCCATCATCAAGGCCGACTTTGGCGCCGTCACCCCCGAGAACTCGGGCAAGTGGGATGCCACCGAGCCCAGCCAGGGCAAGTTCAACTTCGGTAGCTTCGACCAGGTCGTCAACTTTGCCCAGCAGAATGGCCTCAAGGTCCGAGGCCACACTCTGGTCTGGCACTCTCAGCTCCCTCAGTGGGTTAAGAACATCAACGACAAGGCTACCTTGACCAAGGTCATTGAGAACCACGTCACCCAAGTCGTTGGACGCTACAAGGGCAAGATCTACGCCTGGGTATGTTTGCTTCCCTCGAACCTGTTGAAAATGACTTTGCTAACACGTTCAGGACGTCGTCAACGAGATCTTCGAGTGGGACGGTACCCTCCGAAAGGACTCTCATTTCAACAACGTCTTCGGCAACGACGACTACGTTGGCATTGCCTTCCGTGCCGCCCGCAAGGCTGACCCCAACGCCAAGTTGTACATCAACGACTACAGCCTCGACTCCGGCAGCGCCTCCAAGGTCACCAAGGGTATGGTCCCCTCAGTCAAGAAGTGGCTCAGCCAGGGCGTCCCCGTCGATGGCATTGGCTCCCAGACTCACCTTGACCCCGGTGCCGCTGGCCAAATCCAGGGTGCTCTCACTGCCCTCGCCAACTCTGGTGTTAAGGAGGTTGCCATCACCGAGCTCGACATCCGCACTGCCCCCGCCAACGACTACGCTACCGTCACCAAGGCCTGCCTCAACGTCCCCAAGTGCATTGGTATCACCGTCTGGGGTGTCTCTGACAAGAACTCCTGGCGCAAGGAGCACGACAGCCTTCTGTTCGATGCTAACTACAACCCCAAGTCTGCTTACACTGCTGTTGTCAACGCTCTCCGCTAAATGTGGCCTGCGTGACAGGATCAGATCTCTGGTCTTGAGGGGAGCATTGTTGCAGTTGCTTTTGGTCATCACCATATTCTTCTTTTATAACTCTGTATATAGTTGTTTGCTTGTACAAAATCTCGACAAATGGTAACTGCCTGGTCAGTTGTTGGAAGATAGCTGGGCTAGTAGTCAATACATATCCCTACCATTAAAACTTTGTTCTCTTTGATTCGCCTGCTCTCGATATCTTGAGCTTCCGAAAAGCCTAATGAAGTGGGATAAAAGGGAATGGTATAGGAGCTGATATACTGCCTGAACTGACTTTCCAAGAGTGTCATTTTGAGTTGATAGACGTGACAGCTGAGGGTTACAGCACGCGCCTTACACGAGTTGGAGAAAGGTAGCACATGTGAAACTAGTCCTTCATATGATAGTGTCCCCAACAGTGCCCACGTTCGTTACGTCGGTAGCTGAAGATGGCTTGGCCCGTCCGCCATAATTTTTTCGCGATAGCGGGCGAGAAAGTTTCGGTGTACAATGTCCGTTTCTAGATCGCGGTAACCAATCGGCAAGTATTCGACAAGCTGCCCCGGAATTACAGTGCCACCACGATCCGAAAGCTAGATGAAAAACCGGGAACATGATGATCAGATATAATGGGGAAGATCGCAAACCTTGCGTTTCTGGGGTTTTGCGGGGATATGCATCCTCACACGGGCCAGCGAGTCTGGGCGTTGGGGTTTCCAGGCGAGAATGACTAGCTTGTCTGCTTGTCCAGCTAGCCAGCTTGTCCACAGTAACGACTACAGGAACCAGTATGCATTTCTCGTATATGCATCGCTCGTATTTGCATCACTCGGATTGGCCCTCAATCTCGCTCCTTTCCGTTAACCCCTCTAGCCACTTCAGCCACAAACTCTACTTTCTCAAACACGACTCATGGCTCCCGACATATCTCGAGAAACTTGATATCAGCGACGCCAAGACGCGAAATGATTCGCTCAAGACAATGATGAGGTTCTCGCCAAGACATCTTCAATACTCTTTTCCCCTAAACACCTTCCAAGAAAGCCTTAGCCTACACATTTAAGCATGGTTGCAAGCGTCGTTACCCCGCCTGCAAAGATGATCTTGGCATGGAGGAAGAGGAGATTAAACTTCTTCGAGAACAGCCCTATCCAATGGGGTTTTCCATATTAGGTTTCCCCGCAAAGTTTTACGGGCGCAAATAAGATGATGGCTGAGGAGATACGGTAATTTGCGGATCGACGTCAACGAGTGAGATGCAATGAAACCTTGATGTTGGGGAGGACTGCAAGTGCATGATGGAATGGTGGCATTAGGATGTCCCGGTAAGGCTGTGTATAAAGAGGGAGATCACCCTCGCATTGTATCATGATCATCTGCCAACCAACTACCACAAAAACAACAACATCATCATCATCATGGATGCTCGTCACTCTTCGGAAAAGCGAGATAGAGACCCTGCGGTTATCGATGAGGTCGAGGAGGTCCTCAAGACATCCCCTCAAGCACGCGACTACTCAGGCGCACATGCAAAGACTGACCCCCGTGAGATCGCCCTCGTGCGAAAGCTCGACTGGTGGATCATGCCTATTCTCTGGCTGATGTACTGGCTCAACTACCTCGTCAGTCTTTCCATCCATCGGGTGTCTTTTCGTGAATGCTGACCATTCCAGGACCGAAATGCCATCGCCCTCGCTCGACTCAACGGCATCGAAAAGGACCTCAACCTCACCGGTTCCCAATATCAGACCTGCGTCTCGATCCTCTTTGCTGGTTATGTCATCGTCGGTATCCCAGCCAACATGGTCGTTACTCGCGTCCGACCTAGTATCTGGATGGCGTCTTGCATGACGGTCTGGGCTATCATCAGTGGCTTGACAGCATTGAGTCACAACTATACCGGTTTGCTGCTGACGCGCTTCTTCTTGGGCATTACTGAGGCGCCGTATTATCCTGGTGCGCTGTATATCCTGGCGAGATTCTACACTCGCAAGGAGCTTGCGACTCGCATCTCGATTCTGTATACCGGCAATATTCTTGCGACTGCCTTTGCGGGACTGATTGCCCTCGGAATCTTTGAGATGGACGGAATGGTACGTCTCGAACCCTTTTGCTCCGCAAACACTAACGTTTCAGGCCAACCTCGCCGGATGGCAATGGCTCTTCATCATCCAAGGCGCTGCAACCCTCGTAGTCGCACTAGTCGGCTTCTTCGTCCTCCCTGACGAGCCCCTCACAACACATTGGTTGACCGAACAGGAACGCCAACTAGCCCACGAACGAACTCAGCGCGACACCGTAGGAAATGCTGGCGAGTCAACAAGCTTCTCTGGCATCCTTGAAGCAGCGAAAGACCCCAAGGTTTGGCTTTTCGTCGTCATGCAGCATTGTCATCTCGGCGCGAATGGCTTCAAGAATTTCTTCCCAACTGCTGTGAAGACGCTGGGGTTCAGTCAGACTATTACCCTGGTTTTGACGTGCCCTCCTTATTTGATTGCGGGAGTGATCTCTATTGCTTGGTCTTGGTCTTCTGGACGGTTCAACGAGAGAACTTGGTGAGTTCGTCTGTATATGAGGCATGTGTTGGTGCTGACTGTTTAGGCATATCACCATTGCGAAGGCTGTTGCGGTGTTTGGCTTCGTTCTTGGTTGTGCGACGCTCAATACGGGTGCCCGATACTGTAAGTTCCAAGATTCGTCAAAGTATTAACCTGGAAACTAATAAGTGCAGTCGCAATGTGCGTCTTTTCGATCGGCACATATGCAGTCAACAGTATCATTCTTGGCTGGGTCTCTGCCACTTGCTCTCAGACCAAAGAGAAGAAAGCGTGTTCCCTCGCCATCGTCAACTGTATCGCCGTCTCATCGTTCATCTGGACTCCGTACATGTGGCCTTCTTCCGACGAACCTCGCTACACCATGGCCATGTCTTCGAGCGCTGCTTTGAGTGTCGCGACTGCAATTGGTGCGTGGGGAATGAGGTTCTGGCTCAAGCAGGAGAATAAGAAGATCAGACAGTCTGAGAACGAGTCAACGTTGTACTACGCGTATTAAAGAGATGTTGGCACTTCAGAATGGGGCTCGTCGCCTGCATGGCATTAATTATTGGCAGGGAGTCGGACAGTGTCCAAAGCATTGGGTAGCGATGTGGGTTATCCACGATGTGCCCAATGCAGAGTGACGCTAGCATAGGCAGTCCTCTTCGTCGGCGTGCACGGATGCACCAGGATTCTCACGTACAAGTACGAGTGTAGCAAAATATTATACATTCCGTTCAAAACTGTAAAGCTAGCAATAATGAAGTAGTAACGTTGTTATCCATGACCATGGCAATCTGTCCGAGATTATACGAAACCCTTGCTGTGATAAAAGAAATAACCTCATCGCGCGTATTTCCCGAGTCCAAATCAACGACGCGCCTGATAAGTCCGCCGTAAATGAACGCAATCTGCCGCATAACGCCGTCCGAAAAATAAAATAATTGCTGCCATTAAGCATGCATCGTGGGTTACCCACAGCCCTGAAATCGGTAAGTAGGGGTCCCGTGCACCGTACACCATGTTGTGCTTGAACGACGTCTAAATGAAGAAATTGTCGAATTCATCCTCCGTTTCCTGTTGATCTGTGCTCCAGGTGACCGCCATCTTTGGTTCCCCGGGATTTCTGATGCCACGGCAGTAGACAGAACGCTGGGCTTTGATACAGAGTTGCTCAAGACCAGGAAGCAAGCCGGACATGCTGTGGATGACCCTGGAGTACCAACCTGACTTTTCAGCAGTGTCCTCCCATGGTCCAGTCGTCCATGGGTTCCACTCGGCGCCGTAAATGAGATGGTTGCGCGTTCCAATGGTATCCTCGGACAGCACAAAAGCAAATCGGACCAGTTTTGGCATTGACTTGAGAATCAGGATGACCTTCAGAATCATAGTGTCCTGTACGTGGTTGTCAGTTTTGCGCACTGAGGGTATGCCATGCACGGTGCAGAGTACTCACGAGGTCTGCCTTGTCCGCACGGTTTCGGAATTGGTGCTGTCCCCATGTAAACTTGGGGTTGAGAAACTCGCCCAAAACCAGACACTCAAGTTGCTTGAAGTTGGTGTCGACGTCGTTCAAGAACCTGGTTGCTAGTCTTGGTTTCGGTCCGGTTCCTGGCATCCCATGAAGATCTACAAATGCAAGTCTTTTGATCTGAGAAGCCTGTGTCTCCAACACCTTGTAGAAGTCGTAGGTAGTCACTGTGATCTTCTGGAGGCCGGCCGCCTTACGACAGAATCTACCGACAAGCCTAGGGATTCGAAGAGACGGAGTGATCATTTGAGATGGCTCTGGCTTGAAGAAGATATGTCTAAGAGTGACTCTATTAACGAGAACAAACCAATCATGGACATGAAGGAACTTACTTGACGTATTGGGAAATGGGTCCAGATGGAGAATGAGGATGATCCTTCAACAGCGATACCAGTCTTGATGTCATCTGAGGAACACTCCCGGTCACTGCGACTCTGGAAGCGGTCTGGGGAAGTAAGGCCAGCCGAAGTCTCTTGCAGACGAGAGTGAGGATCTTCAGTGTCTCGTGGTCCATGTCCTCCGTGATGATGAGCAGGAGCTCCATTGGCATGCGATCAAGAGCAGCATTGAGACTACGCTTTGCCATGGTTTGAATGTGAATGGGCAACTAATCTGGATTCGCTGTGAGATTTGGAATGATGATGATTGTTGGTGATTGTAGAAAGTTATTGTGAGGGCAAGTGTAGTTGAATGAAAGATGTAAAGTCAAGGTTGGTGTGAATCGGGAGTGCGAGAAGGGAGAGTAATGAGGATGAAGAGATAAAAGAAGCAGAAATTAAAAGCAAGGATTCTTGAATGATAATGAGTGGGATGAATTTATTTCAGAGGGTCGAAGAAAATCGTTGCTCGATCTTGGTGAGAAGCAGCACCATAAAAAAGTGTGTGAGTGAATCATCACCAAACAGCAGTTCAGTTCTTTCGCGACATCACACAAGCACGATGCAAAAGGCTACTGAGTGAGCCAGACTCAAGTTTCGAATCAAGTGGGGCAATCATTGTGACACACTTATGATGTTCTGGGCATGTATCATGATCCAGAGCACAAATCAGTTCTGGGGATTGAAGAGTTTAATCATCATTCCAAACTTATATAACATGTGACCAAGTCTTGTCCAATTTATTATTTTGCAGTAGTGAATAGCTCAACATAGTTAGTTATGTAGCGACATCTTTATGATCGCCTTTGTTCCCTGTGTCGGTGATAAAACACCTTGTCATCCAGAAGATTGCAATTCACTCCCTTAGCCACATGACGAGTCTAACGTAACAGGGACGTCTACCAATATTCATCAGTGGAACAACGGCGATGCTAAATTCATCATGTGCTCCCATAACAGTCTCGACATTCAGCCCTGATTGATGGAGGTCGAGCACCAGATTCATCGCCGCATCGAAGCTACTGCTGTCATGGAAATACTAACCTTGTATCTACAGAATAATCATTGGGGCGTTCCCAAGCCGGATTGAACAAGTCTTTTAGTACGCCGGTACCCGGGTCAACATCAGAGCTGTTACCGGGCTGCCTAAGTTTGAACGGTTGCGGTCCGGCATTACAGACAAACTCTTCGACCTCCTTGTCAACACAAATGTATCGGCCATAGTATGACAAATAACAAAAGATCTTGGCAGAGATCTTGATCCTTGCCTCAATAGGTCGGTGCTTCCAATCGAGCTGATCGCGGATATCTTCCATCAAGCTTATGTAGTGGCCGTCACCTTCCATGAAAGTCAGAAAGCTCAGCTCAACAGTTTGTACAGTTGATGGTAACTTTGACAGGAAAGTGGTAAGATCGGTTTGCGCTACCAGTACGTTTGATAGCCCGAAGTGCGTGAGCTGCTGCCATCGCTCGATGGGGAAGACGCCAAATAGCGACGTGTAGTTATACATCTCGATTGTCCAAGAACTTCGATTCGTAGCGAAGTCAGTATGGAAGCTAAAATGCCTCATATCGGTGGCTCTATAAAGAGCATCGTACAAGTACCCTTTGTCATATATATCATAATCTTCGCCAAGATAGAAACCAACGAGAAGTGATAATTGAAGCTTCTGGAAACCGGGTCGCTTTATTATGTCCAAGAGATTGTTGTATTCTTCCGTGCCTCTGTTCAAGGCGAAGTGGTTGATGCCAGTAGCAAGCTGATGAGTGTCAAGCATCAATTCCGTGACGTTGTGTTTCTCTTCAGCCAGGACCTTTGTGACGACTTGAAACCCATGGTATAAACTCTTGTCTTCCTCCACAGCGTCGTCACCAACCCAAGGCATGGCGAATGCCCATCCTTGTCCAGGCAAGGGCGTGGGCCATCCTTGGGGTACAGGATAGATGAATCCATATGGAAAGGATCTGATCATGGGTGTTTTGTACAGAGGCTCAAAAAGATATCCGTGAGCAGCCGGTGTGACGACCACTCTCTTCAAGTTCGGTAATTGTCGAAGAGTGTAACGAAAGATATCCTCATCTGTTTTTGACTCTACGATAGCTCGCTGTTGACTTTCCAGCAGACTGTAGTACTCAAATGACTCCTGGTATGACATTGCATTATCCAACTGGTGTTGTTTCGACACATCATCGGGTCGTGAGAACGGGTCCGCCATACGATCTTTAGCGGCTTTAGTACTACTTTTGCAGCCGCGAGCAAACCAGGCAAAGCGTTCTTGGACTTCGGCGGCTAGCTCCTGGGGGACTTCTTCGTCGCTTTCATCAAAGTAACCCTGGAATAGATCTTCGTCGCCTCCGGAAGAGACCAAGGTGGCATCATCCCAAATAATCTCTTCTACGCCGAGTCGATAGATCTCATGAGTGGCAATGGCATGGGCTACATGAATATTGAGAGGATCGGGCGATATAAAAACGCGTCTGATCTGTAGCTGGCAATTTTGGCCGAGAAGAGGACTGGCGAGTCGAAGATTCTTGATGTCGCTGTTTAGCAGAAAATCGCAAATGGCATCAAGTAACTCGTTAGGTAAACACTCAACAGTCGAGTTATCCGGGACGGCGTCTGTTTGATTCATGGCCATTTGTTTATAGGGCTCAAGTGAACACTGGAAGATGTTGATGATGTCAAATCACGGATCAAATTTGTGGGGGACAAGGCTCTCCGTTTAGCTGTTAGGATCATGTGACTTGGCTGTTGGTTACTCCCCATCGTCTCTGAACTCCGAGCATTATCCTCACGAATGATGCCTACTACTCTCGACAAGAACCAGACCACCCTCATAGACTTATTCCTCAACCTCCTCGCTCAATCATTTGTAGCTGAGACTTATGGCTGAAAGCTTAAATCAACGAAGAGAACTTGGTCAATCCCCAGACAAGCGAAGTCTTTAGAAGCGACAAGTAGGGCGCGTGCTCTTGATTCCGCGATTAGGCCGCGGGAAATGCATTCAGTTTGATAGGTATGATGAAAGATTTATGATGACGCTTTGAGGTCTCAACGGTTTTTTTGCATTGATTAACATAGCGTGTGCACAAAATGCCCGCTTTCCGTTCTCCTGTATCCCTCTTGACGTGTGATAACCACTGAGATAACGGAACATCATTCCGACATAAATCATCTCTACTTGTAAAGACGGCTAGCTCTTTCAAGATCATTCCAGAACTCACACTGCCTTCCCCTACCTCTGTCCTCCTCCACAACGGTATAATTCCCAGGATTTACCAAAAGCTGCTTCGCATACGCACTTCCCTTCTCACCCTTCTTGTACTGCGGCCACTCCACAGTTCCATCCAACCTCTTCTTGTTGGGATCACCTGTCAAGACAAAGCTGTTGATATACCGATAGTAAATCCCCGCAGTCTCAGGATAAGCAACATGGGGGTCGTTCCAAATGTATGCAGCATCAGAGGCGTGAGGAATTCCCTTCCATGACTGCGCAACCAACGGAAAGTCAGGAGTGTTGAAATGAAGACTCCAGGTGGGAACCCCTGCGCTTGAGGTAGTGACGGCGGTGTGACGACTCATGCAGATGTAAGCCATGTCGGACCAAGCAGCTGAAATGCGGTTGTATTGAGTGCTGTTCGGGGATCCGGCCCATGGGGAGTCGGGGTATGCTACAGGGTCTGGGTAAAGCTCGTTGATGAGAGCGAGGTCCGTGATGTTGAGACCAGGACTAATTCGATGCCAGAATTGAACAAAGTCGTCGTTGGTTTCCAAGTTACCGGGAGTGTAGTATTTTCCTTCATTGGAGGTATAAGTCGTGATGATGGGAAGATGGTGGAATGTGCCCTCTTCTTCACTCTTAGATCCCGCTTTCTCGATCAATGGACCTCCAATTGATGGCTGCCAAGGCCAGTTCAGTTGATCCTTAGCATCCTCGTAAGCCTTTGCCGAGTACTCCCTGATCTTTTGTGCAGGCGCACTGCGCAGACAACTCATTTGCTCCTTATCGCCAACGTCGGTGGAGCAGTTGATATACTTCATCAGGCCTGCGAAGTCTTTCTTGTATCTGGGATAGTCGGGACCTGGGAACGATCGAGCTGTCGCTGAACCAGATTGAAGAATCGCGCGCGCGAAGAGAGGCTTGTTCTTATCAGAGTCGTAGTTATGGAAGTAGTGAAATGCCGTAGAGTGTGCACCAGCGGATAAGCCTCCAAGCGTGATTTGTCTAGGGTCTCCTCCAAACGAGCTCAGGTGTTTCTGCAGGAACTGCAAGAAGAAGCGCTGGTCTTGCAGACCCAGATTTAGAAGTCCCTCACGCTCAAACAGCTTGCTGGGTAAGAAGCCGAACGCATTGAGACGGTAGTTGAACGAAACAACAACAACCGGATCAGCAGAAGACGCAACGAAAGAAGCGCCGTCGAAATCTCGTCCTGAGAATGATGCAAAACCGCCGCCGTGGATCCAAACCAGCGTTGGTAGTTTCTTGCTGAGCGGTACGCCAGGTGTCCGGTAGACATTAAAGTTCAAGCATGCTTCGTCTTGCTGGTCTGGATTAGGATACATGAGATCCTGCAAGCAAACAGATCCGTATTTTGTAGCATTTTGCACGCCTTTGAGAGATTGAGGTTGGGACTGGAGAGGGCGGAAGCGTCTGTCGCCTACGGGCTGCTCGGCATAGTCAATTCCAAGCCAGGCGTTGACGGGTTGAGGAAGGTTGTCTCCGAGCAAGGTCTTAGAGATATTTGTACCAGCGAATGTACCATAGCCTTGGAGAGTAACTTGTGGTATAGAAGAATTCGCTGCAGCTAGAAATGAGAAGAACAGAGATCCTAGCAGAACGGCTGAAGACATGAGAGAGTACATTGTGTCCGAGAATGTCGAATTATCGAGCTGATGCTCCATGATCTGTTGTAAACTCATCGTCTCTTATATACTCGATCCGGCTGTGCTGAATCTTGGTATAATAAAGAGTCTTTTATGATGTTTGAGTCGGTTTTGGTCTCGGGCCATGAATCTGGATGCCGAAGCGGATTAAGGCTGAAGCTACCCCGCAGCAGCGTTGACGTTTCGCCAGAACTTGACAAAGTGGGACAAGGTCCTACAGATGGAATAGATAAGATTGCCGAGCTGGCCATTCATCTTGAAGCAGATATATCTCGCATAGCGATAGATTTGAGGTAGTTCATGCATGTCTCTCCAAAATTTACTGCTTACGGCAATATGATCTGCAAGAGCCTGAGCAACCAACCAGGTGGCACATGTTGATCTCAGTATCAATTGTAAATTGAGAAACATCGGTTCTTGGCTGAGAAAAGAAATCTGTCAATGCATGCCTGAAAGCAGTTAGTTTTTGCAAGAGGTTGGTGTGACTTGTATCGGTATTGGCTAGCTAACCGACGGCTGCATCTCACAGCACTGCTCCAGTGACGTGTCTGAAGTTATCGCCATCATAAAACATTTACTTATCTCTTCGGCGACCAGAAGTTTCTCCATTGGCTTGCATTTGCTTCATAGTAGTCGCACTTGAGATGAGGCCAGGTTGAGAAGCCATATCAATGGTTGAACTTGTCTTGGAGTTAGAACATTCTGAAGATCAACAATCGGAAAGCTTCCGACGGGAGGAGTTTCCGATGGACTTCGCTGGATACTCGGCTCGATACTTCCAAGTCAAACATCGATGTCGTCAAGAGGGTCGTTCAGAAGAGACGGCAAGGCAAATATCCCTCAAGCCAAGACAACCCATCTCAAAGTGAGGATTCCAAACCGATTGTTAAGCCAGTAGCTGATCATGGCTTTGGGACTGCATCTTAGTTAGATACTGATTCTGAATTCAATACATGTCCTGTTGACTTGACACTCCATTCTTGTATGGTCAAACTGACTCTCAACGAAATAATGTGCTTGAGCTTAGTGCCGACATGATCCACTACAACTGCGAGATAGCATCCACACGGATCGAGGGGACTATGACGATATTACCATAAATGAAACCACAGGAGTCGTCTATAAAATGGTCCCCTGCCTGACTCTCTAAGGTTCAGTCGCATTGTTCCCAGCGAACCAATCATGCAATATGTCTAATAACAATGTCGACGGTGACGGTTTACGATACTACCGATACGAGACAGCTGCAGAGTGTTCGATAAAACTAAAAGACTTACCTAGCTTTACCAGTAAGTCATCCCATCATCCCTCATCCGTCCACATCTTTACGCATTGTTTTTCAACCCCACTATCTAGTGAACTGTTCAGATCCAAGGGATGAGCATGCGTAAAAGCTATAATTATCTCCTTATATTTAGGGTTTAAAATACCTATAAGTATCTAATAATAACTTAATATTTAATTACTTAAGCATATAGTTAAGTAAGTA
>JAAQPG010000004.1:0-23588 GCA_013186905.1 Fusarium udum
TGGGGGAACAGGGGGGGGCTAACACGCTGTGTGCACGCCCCCTAAAGTGCGGAGGCGGCCGCAGATGAATGCCATGCCATGAGGTTCGGGTAGTGGGGTGCGGGTAAGAAAAACATGGCAAAAATACGGAGAAACTTTCAAGATTCGATTTTCGGGCGTCTAAGTGAAAATGCATGCATTCCATATAAATGACACTGAATGAATAGCATCAACAAAAAACAATCCGAGTGTCAATTAATCACATACCCTTCTACTGCCTCACCAAACCCAAGATTTCCTGTACCACAAGAAAAATCATGTGGTGAACATGTCACCGTCTCACAAGAACACGTTCATTTCGATCCCATCAATTAATTAAAAATCATCCATCACGAAGAAAAAAAACTTGACGCGCTCCAATATCTTGATCTGGGCTGGTCTGGGGAATCTCGTGGGTCTTTGCTGAGGGCGTGCTACGAAGTAAGGCCGAACAGAGAAGAAGAAGAAAAAAGAACTTGCCCGTGTTTTCTTAGTGGAGGGGGCGGTTAGAAGACCCATAACGTTAACGGGCCTGGGTCTACAGGGAGAAGCGCCGAGTAATCGCCCGGCCGTTTATTTCCTTGCGCTTGCGGCTTTGTTCTATTCCATCACGGGACCTTCTACGACAAGTGTTCTAGAGCGTAGGTAAGTTATTTCGAGTCAGACGGGAACGGACTTTAATGGGAAGAGGGTTAAACCAAGCTGGCGGTATAACCCATGAACGAACATCATCGTGGCATTGACCATTACGAAAAAGAATTTAGAGATTAGCTCAAGGTAGATTCTGTATTGCGAGGTGAAGCCTATCTTGATGCTGATCACTGTAACCATATCTGCAGAAATGCCATGCTAACGTTTCCCGTAAGCATACCTACCGACACCACACACTCTTCAAGCTTCAGCCAGTAATCGGCAGTCTCTCGCAACCCTCCAAAAGCCCGACGCGGGGAAATTCATCACACTCACCACACTCTACAGCTCACTCTACCCAGTTAGCCAGTCAGCCAGTCATACGCAATACCCAGAAGGAATACAAAAAGGGGTCCCCACGGGCGACTCTCGGTGGTACTCGAGACGCTACGCCCCTGCTGCCCCGACTGCATGGATGGGTTGTAATTGACCGAGCTCACCACCGCGCAACCCAATACTTTGGGGTAATAGCGTTCTCCCCTTCCCACTCATGAGACCTCACTTTTTTTCTGGTCTGGGGAATTTGGGATTTCCCCCAGAGAAAACTGTCAAAGAGTGCCTCCGAGTCGGCGACCGAGATGTCCTATAGTGGCATGCTATGCATCTGACCCCAGAATCTCCGGATTTTCAGCCCAAGCGAACGCTGCGGGGAGAATCGCCGTTTCACCGAGAGCGATTCCTTCGAACTTCACAGCTGATAAATTAGATACTCAATACATAGTAGATTGGTGATGTTGGTGAAGGAAGAACAAGCCACCATCGTCACGAGCACCGCGAATCGTCACTGTCATGCATAATTTCCGGGCCGAAACGTCAAGGGCCAGAACAGGAGCTTTTTCAACCACACCACTCAAGCAGGGGTGCGCTGCGCTTTTTGGGTAATACAGCGTTTTCTTCCGTAAGAGAGAACTCAAAGGAACGCTCACACGATGCCGTAAATGGTTGCCGCGAATGGGTCTAGCTATTTTATGGAAACATTTTACATACTCGATTGAATAGGTAGCCGCAATTACCACGTTGGTTTGGTCTTTTTTGTAAATTAATTACCGGTCTTGTATTGGTGCATTTGGTGTTGGAGATAAAGCATGTCAGCGGCGGAGTGAAGTTACACTTGATATTGCACCGAGATACTGGTATTCGAACCCAGAAGAGGGAGGTACTGTAGATGCGATGGATGCTTCAACCACATGATCTGAACCATGGCCTCGGAATCGATCCATTGTATTAACTCGACCCTCAATATTCCCGTGGGGTCACGAGAACAGACCAGACCAGATCATTGATACAGTAACTTGATGTCAACCATGACCAAGCAATACTCCTCTATAAACTGGAGTCTTGTATACTGTAGTTCTCCCTGAGCTTTGCCGAACGAGCTACCCCTGGGCTCACATCAATTTGGCATTGGCGATTCCCTGATCCAAGTGGGTCCTCGGCCGGACTCACTCTGAAGCCATCGTGTCAGATTCCCCCAGCTTCAATTAAAAATACGCCTAACTCCGGGGTTCGTTCCTCCTCGTGACTGGAGAAAAGAAAGAATTTTCTTATAAACTATTAAAAAAGTATGGTTATTTAGCAAATACTCGGCCGAGAATTTCTGAATAGCCGTGTTTCCGAACACGCGGATTTGTCTTCCGAATGCAGTCTTCTCCCGCATCGTTCGTTTTGCTTTGGTCACTCATCATATCGAAAGTGTCAGTGGCGTTGGATTCCAGCAAGTCATCAGACACGTTCAGCTAACTTGTTAGTTGAAGCCTCTGACGGCACTGATCCTTTTGCAAAATGGGTTGATTCGTTCTAGATTTCTTTGAAATGTCTCGTTGTAATGATTACCCAGGACAACCATCACTTGTCTCAGATGTCCAATGCTAGCCCACGCCTGTTGATCGACGCCGCCATCCACACCATCCCATCCCATCCCATCCCCGCAACATGCAACGATAGCCATTCATTCCATCTCCTCTCCATGATTCGTCCATTTGGCTTTAAATGCCAAACGCAACGTTGAATCGGTGAATCGGTCTCGGTTCAGACGGCCAAGACATTCGTCACTGACTCACCAGTCACTGTCCAGTACCATGTCGAGTATCCGTATCATGAATCAGATCCATGTGTCGCAATCAGTAGAGTAAACCCAAGGGTAGCAGTAGAGTTGCAATTATGCTTTCAGCCATAGAATTGACTTCTCCCTTGGCGCGCCAAGATCGTCAGCTCTACACAGATGCACTGTATATCTATTTCCTGTTTTATAGTGGTTACAAGGTCTCGTGATGATGAGCTCCGTGCTCTTTCCGGCTTGGTCTAAACGATAATTCAAGCTGCATGTATCGTGTGTTTTGCCAACGGTTGAAAAGTGTACATGCGACAATCCCATCATATCATCAATGGCGACCGCCGCTTTGACATGGCATGATGAAGATCTCTAGATCTTATAGGGTAACATACGAATAAAGCGATGATCAGTGACAATGCAACGGTTTGGCGATTGTCATTGCTGATAAAATGTGATTGTTGAAAGTTACCCTAGATCTGTAGGGTTGAGCTTTCGTGGGGATTTGGGGATGGGTTATGAGTAAGCATCATCGTTCAGACTCCAGATTCTGACTCGAAGGGAAATCTGTCATCCACAATGATCAGAAATGATTGATTGATTGATCGATATCAAGCTCGTTCTCACCCAGATGTAGCTCGTTCAATAGCTCCGGTATCGCGACTTGATAACTTGTCTCGTGAAGCTCTTGCGCCAGCAGCTCTGCGAGCATTGGACTGCTCTCTTTCGCGTTGAGCGTGTCTCAATGATCAATCACCTTTCAAGACTCAATTACTGACTTTTTACAGACAAAATTGCTCACAGCAATGAATAAGATCTCGGGTCATCGCGTGTTTCTTTTAACTGCTTCGGCGGCCCCTCACTGAGTATGCCTCCATCACCACTCTTATTGGACACCTCGAACGCAGCGCCATTCACGATGCCCCAAGCCATGACCATTCACGCATCACGATCTTATCTCCTCATCAAGGCTGCGAGATCCCCGATCACGACCACCCCACGCCGTTGCTGAAGCAGCGCTTATAAACCGCCCGCCTTCATGAACACGGCGCTGGGTGTGTACCGTTATACTGGGTTCATTGACCAGCAGGCTGGGTGCGAGCGAGCGGACCGACCTCGGGCTGGGCCGTGTTAACGGTCATTGTTGACGAGTGTCAATGTTTAAATACGCGAAGCAGTTGGCTCGAGATTCGCGATTGAGTCCTTGCGGATATCTACAAGACGCATGCATTGATAAGATATTGTAGGGGTTTGCGCAAGCTCACCAAATGCCATGAGTTGCACAAACTGGCTCTGCTTCAAGACATCGCCAAATTGAACACGGACCCGTATCTCGAGGATTGAAAGTTTAATCTCAGTGAATCTCTTCAAACTCCGCAGACACAAAAACATCACCCACGAACCCCCTCGAAGCTTCAATCTCCGCCAATGCAACCCAATACGAAAAAACTCTCCCCGCAACAATAGAAGATAATCGAATGACATGAATGTAACGAGCTGAATAATGACATCCCAGCGTTTAATAACAAACTCTAAATGGTACGCTGTATATAGAAATACCTCCATAATACCCGGCTTTCAGAGCCTTTCTGGTCTTTTTCCCGACTCATGAGCCGAGGCATCTCCACTAACTAGACTCTTAACAATTTTTATTTTTTATTTTTCGCCGCCTTTGGAAAAAGACGTCATTGACACTTATATCATGATGCGTACGTCGCATGTCATTGACTTTTCTTCCATGTGATTTCATCGTTCATAACTCCATCAACCTCAATCTCAACCTCAGTATCTTGACGCGACAACACAATTACACAGACTATAACGGAATTACAAAGAAACAACCTCAAGATGGACGAAATGCAAGCTTGGCAAGTCGCCCATCCAGGCCCAATGGAAAAAGTCTTCCGCCTCACCACGCTCCCCAAACCAAGCACCCTCAAGCCCGGCCAGATCCTCGTCAAAGTCTCCTGCGCAGCCCTCAACCCCGCCGACTACAAAATCTGCGAGCTCGGCGTCGCATCGCGCCTGATCACTTCCTTCCCCAAGATTCCAGGCATGGATCTCAGCGGCCACGTCGTCTCCGTCGCGCAAGACGTGACCGATGCGAAAGAAGGTGATTTTGTTCTAGCTAGAGCGTCGCCGATGAAGGCTTGGGGCTCGCTGGCGGAGTATACGGTCTGTGACAAGGATGGGTATACGGTTATCCCCGAGAGCCTTGATCTAGATCAGGCTGCTGGCGTGGGCACCGCAGGGTTGACGGCGTATCAGACTATCGCACCATATGTCAAGAGTGGTGATAAGGTGTTTCTGAATGGTGGCTCGGGCGGTGTTGGACTCTGGGGTATTCAGATTGCCAAGGCGTTGGGATGCTCTGTTACAGTGTCGTGCTCAACTGGAAAAGCAGATCTGTGCAGGAGCTTGGGAGCGGATGATATCATCGACTACAAGACCAGCGATGTTATCGTTGAGCTCAAGAAGCGCGGTCAAGTCTTTAGCCTCTGCGTCGACAACGTGGGTGACGCACCGCCCAATCTCTACGCTTCATCAAACGACTTCCTCCTCCCCGGCAGCAGCTTTGTCTTCGTGGGCGGTCACGTCTCAGCCAAGAGCGTTCTCAGCTTAACGACAAACCTAGTACGACCTTCGTTTCTGGGCGGTGTAAAGGCAAAGTTTGTTACCTATGCTACTGCGAACAAGAAGAAGGACCTGGATCAGTTGAGGGATTGGCTGGTGGAGGGTAAAGTCAAGACTGTGATTGATTCGACGTTTGGGTTCAAGGAGGCGGATAAGGCTTTTGAGCATTTGAAGAAGGGGTCTAGTGGTGGTAAGGTTATGATTCATGTTGAGTAAGGGTGGGAATTGTGATACCATGGGCGGGCGTTTTGTTATTAGTTGTAGACTATGTTACAGTAATGTACTTGTTTGCTTGCAATTGTCGTTACGTTTGTGAAGTGCAAGCTGTCTAGCGACAACGTTGATACATGTCATCAATGCCATATTGATGCAGAAACACCAAAAGGAGCCCTTAACGAGACTCCATAGGGTGTTGCGTGCAGAGCCGGCCTGTCCCAATCGTCATCGCATACCCAGTTGAGCCTGGACTTTGCAGGAGATCGAAATTGGGAGCGCTGCTAACCATCGGGGTAGATCATTCGAGTACGATCTGCCTATCGTCTCCAAACGTGAAGCCCAGTCTCAGTCTGTAGCGCCTACTTCTCCCAACAAAGATGTTAGAGAACTGCGCAAGTGTCTCGTCATGCTCGGAAAAAGCACCTTCAAGCATGGCCACTCCTCAACTCTGATAGAAGATCCTCAAATCCCCCGTCCTCTCACGTCCCCAACCCAGCAGCAAACTTCTTCGCAACCCACGCAGCACCATGCTCCTCATACTCCGCCTTCGTAACAGCCAACCTCTCAATATCCGTATGACACGCCAGATTCGCACCCCCAAACCAAGTATGCGTCACCGGATCCGCCGGCCTCGCAACCCTAACG
This sequence comes from Fusarium udum, assembly GCA_013186905.1. Classification (NCBI taxonomy): domain Eukaryota; kingdom Fungi; phylum Ascomycota; class Sordariomycetes; order Hypocreales; family Nectriaceae; genus Fusarium; species Fusarium udum. Next base: position 6,254 of record JAAQPG010000004.1, read on the forward strand.
ATACAATCATCCGGCACCCTCTGCACAACCTCCTTCTGCAGCCTCTGAATAAACCCATCAAAATGCGTGTTCCCACCAACGACGATAATGTTGGCTAGCAACGCGGGCCAGAGTCCAATGGGCAGTTCTTGTAGGGAGTCGTACACGAGGTCTGCGAGACCGGGTTGGCGGATTCCGGCGTCGGAGGGGTTGAAGAGGATTTCGGGGACGGTGAAGCGCTCGTTGCGTAGGGTCAGGGCGTCTTCTTCGGATTGGGCTGCTAGTTTTCGGGCTTTGGAGTGGCGTGCGGGATCGTAGTCGACGACAGTGCCTTTGAAGCGCGTGTGGAAATCGGGGAGGATGTAATCCTTTGCAATACCGCCGCCGGACAGATAATCTGGTCGACGTTCGCCTCTCGTTCCCTTCCATGACTTTTCGAGATCGGCTTTGAAGTCGGCCGCGACATAGCATGACAGTTCTTTCATCTCGTTGACGATGTACGTGTCGTTCCGCATATCGAAGTGTCGCAGAGAGATTAATCGTGTGAGGTAGTTTGTCAAAACCTTGCCGCCGACGTCTAATCGTTTGATCGCGGACTGTAACGGTTGGCCGCGAAGCACTGGTGTGATGGTTGTATGCGAATACCCGGAATCGATGACCATGACGGCTTCGGCGGGGGTATTAGCGACCGTAGGAGCCTCTTGCGGCGTTCGAAAGATATTCTGCACATCGTGATACGCATTAAACGTCGACCCTGTCGCAATCAGCATCCCAACCCCATCAGCCCATCGCACAGCTTACCTATCCCCCGATAATAACTCGCAAAGCCATACTCTTCAAAAACAATCTGATCACAATTCGCCTGCAGAATCGGCAGCCCATTCGGCGGCTCAGCGAGTATCAACCTCGCATCCTTAGGCTCAAACTCCTCCCTCTCAAAAATCTCCCTATCCCAAATCTCCTTCTGCGCCTCCCAATTGACAATGAAGCCCTTTTCCACAGGCCGTCTGAACTGTATCTCGCCAAAGTCGCGGCATTTTTCTAGCTCGGATGCGACGTAGACTTTGCGCGTGCGGTCGCGGGCGATCACGTTGGGGATTATTCGGGGTTCGGAGGGGATGGTGGAGGAGTGGATGAGGCCGGCTTTTATGGTGGAGGCGCCGTTGTCGAGGACGAGGGTTGTTGATGGGCCTTTTGGGGGCGCGGGTTTAGGTTTGCGTGGCCCGGCCATTGCAGAAGTTGGGGGATGAGAGGTGATGATGATGGGTTTTTGGAGTTTGACGCGATGGATTTGATGGGAGGGGTGTTACGTAAGCCATCATGAGTTGAATTCATGATGTGCAGTCAACTTACTCTTGGCATGAGGGAACTCAAAGCTCTCCAGGGATTTGGCCGAGAACTTAGTGCGTACTCTAGGGGAGAAAAAAAGACTCGGGGATTTCATTCTAGATGGTATATACTGTGTCTCACTCGGCTGGATACAGGATCCCCGATCGCAAGAAAGGCACCTCAAACCCTCTCACATTTCCATCATCACCAACATACAGCAACACCCGATCCAGAGGCTCACCACCATAATGAACCCAATCCTGAATCGACCACCCCACACAATTCATCTCTTCAATCTCATTTCCAGGAAGATCCGTTTCAAATCCCGAGTTGAGGCCAGGCCATAAATGCCATACCTCCTTCGTAACAGGCTCTCCATCCAATGTCACATTCTCACGAAGTTGACTGGGAAACACTCGGATCTTGGGTCCAACTCCAGGAAGAAAGTCTCCTAATGTAAGGCCCCAGATATCTTTCAAACTCGAGAGGATATCTGTACCGTTGCGATGAAGTGACGCCAGGATCATTGAGTCATTGTCTTGCTCCAGTGCTGCCTCAATCGGAACATCCTCGTGATCGCTCATGAACCTCTGCTCATATATCTTTGCCTCCTCACGCGATACTTCATCGGCAGCGGCAACAAAAGTAGAAAGCATAGCATTCGTAAGAATAGGCGCTGCCTTCATCGGACCGGCAGTCAAGATGATCATCGCAAGACCGTAGTCATCAATAAAGCTGAGTTGACTTCTGTAGCTCTGCGCACCGCCACTCTTGCCATAGACAGTAACGACATGAGGATGGTCTGGTGTGAGGTTTGATAGACGCAGAATTTCCCAAGGCATGCCAGTCAATGTGTATGCATTTCCTGCAAAGGCGTTGGGCTTGAGCCAGCGGTTGATCTCGGTTGAAGTCATGTTCAGGGTTCTCGAGAGTAGGGCATGTGAGAACTTGGAGAGATCCGAGAGGGAAGAGACCAATCCTCCTGCTCTATTCACAGTCAGTACTCGAAAAGCAGTTTGTACACGATGAACTTACGGAGTGTTCAATTTGTAGTCCGAACCCCAACTGCTATCCCCAGGCGGAATTACCGCTTTATCATCATCGCCAGGCGAGGGAAAAGTGTTCTTCATATTCAGGGGACCTGAAAGTTCTTCGAGTAACTGTGCGTAGGTCTTACCGGTATACTCTTCAAGAGCCATACCGAGGATGACAAAGGCCATGTTGGAATATGCCGGTCTTTCGTTGGGAGTAGTCTGAGGGTAAGACTCTTTCATTCCCGAAATAATCTCTGCAAATGATTAATACAAATGTCGCTGCCTTGAGTTTTCTTCATACCTTGCCCTGTGCAACCCTTGTTGAGACCTACAACACCACATGGCGGATAGTCATCGTCTTCAATCGGGGGAAGACCATACGCAAGGAAGACTTCTTTGAGGAGGTAGAAGTCCGAGAACCCATCTGAGACTAATCAACACCCTGTATTTAGGCAGAGGAGAATACTTACAGTTCGCTGGTGTACCACCCAAGTACGAAGCCAGCATCCTCAAACTCACATCCCTCCAGTGAATCTTGGACTTCCCATCAAGTCCTGGAAGATACTCCGTAACCAGTGCATCAAGATCCATACTGCTCTTTAGGAGTAAGTAATCCGTAAACACCTTTGTTATAGATCCGATGAGATACTGGGAATCTCTATTGAGCTTCTTTGTGCCCTTTGCGTTGCCGGCTGCGAGGTGATGGTACTCCCATATCGGCACACCAGGGTCGTCTTGATCTGCGCTTATGACTGCAAGTGAGAATGATACGTTCTCTATGGGCCATCCTGCAGTGATTGAGCCCGAGAGAGCTGCGTTGAGATTTTCGGTCAAATTGGTGGCTGCAGCTTGGAAGATTGGGGAGTCGGTGAGGGCTGTTGGTCTTGGGAGAACGGGCCCTTCGGGACGACATTTCAGTTCTGCTGAAGTGAAATGGGCAGTCAGAGAGAGAAATGAAACAATTGAGTACGACAACATCATGATAGAGACTGTCTTGCATGTAGCTCTTGTTACCATCCATCATCGCGACAAAGGAGAGCTCTTATACAGTCCATTCATCTCTCATGAAGACATCAACAACCATTCGCGTCCATAATACGAAATACGAAACAAACGCATCTTCAGATCCATCGTCATTCGATGCTGAGATCTCAGATCTAAGATGATCGACATGGCAGTTGTAAGACGGCGTCGCGCTAAAGCAAGGTTGAATGCGAGATACGATGCACATCCCCATATTATTCTCTTGGTCCTGCACAACTCAGTCATTCACTTCTCTCATCATAACAGAAAACAATCATCTATTCATAATCCTCAAGTTAAATCTTGGGCGTGTCCATGGCACTGGGTATCAACCTCCACCGCACAGCCGTCTCATCCCTCGGCACAACCCCCATATCCTCAACCCGTCTCGCATTCACAAAATCAGGCCCGCCGCTCCCCCACGCATAATCCTTCCACTTCCCAAGCGCAGGCCACATCTTTTCTCTCACCAAACTCTCAATCTTTACTTTCCGCTGCGTCGCTTCTTCATCGCCTACGAGGCCTACTACGCTCGTCCACAGGGCCCATGTCTCTTCGAGCTCGTCTACGCTGGAAACGCCCATGACGCTTACGCCGAGACGGCCTGTGTCGCTGGGATTTATCTTTGTGCCGAATTGAGATCCTACGCGCGCCCAGTTCTCGAGCGCCCACCGGATAGCCACTTCTTCGAGATGTTCGCCTGAGTCTTGGGCGATGCTGGAGAGCTTGGCGCATAGGTCGCGGAGTTCTTCTGGGGCGGGGTGCCATGCGCGCATGGGGCTGTTGTCAATGCCGCGGGTCGTTAATAGTCCCATGCCGAGCATGCTGGCGTTTGGCACGCAGTCTACGCCTGCTGCTTGGAACCGATCTAGCAATGCCTTGTTTCCCAGTTGGCTGTTCTGCACGCAGAAGTTGCTGTACGACATGACAGCGTCCAACGGCTCTCCTGTCTCGCGCAAGATCATCTCCGCCAGCGACGCAAGTGTATCAACGGGATATCCACTGATTCCGACATATCGAACAAGACCCTGATCCCTCAACCGTCGAAGCTCCGTAACAGCAGCGAGTACCTCCTCGGGCGAAACAAACTCCACATCATGCGTGTACACAAGATCAAGATACTGCGTGCCCAGCCGTTCAAGACTGCGACAAATACTATATCTGATCCAAGCGGGTGAGTAATCAAACTCATCGCCCGCGATGCGCCCAGCTTTCGTGATGAGGAAATAGTTCTCTCGAGGCGGGGGAGGCGTTAATTTTCGCAGCGCATCGCCGAGGAGGATCTCGGAGGGGCCGTAGTAGGGAGATGTGTCGAAGCCGAGGATGTTGTGGGCGAGGGCGCGGCCTACAATGTCCGTGTAGGGCATGTGAGTTGGATCGGGATGGTATTGGTGGTTGAACGTTGCTGTTCCGAGGATGAGGGGAGGGATGACCTCTGAGAGAGGTTTTCTTTCGTCGGCCATGATCAAGAATGAGATATTATCGTGAGGTGAAAGGAATGCGCTTGAGGATTGGATCTTGGGTAGTGGAGGGGCTCGGCGATATCGGGATCTGATAAAAAAGCACAGAATCACAGCACGAAAATCACTGAAGAGAAAAGATTCTCTATGAAGCCAAGATATCTTATCACGAAAGAGAAGAAAAGAAAACAAGGGTCCGTTAGTAATTTCAAGGGTTGCCCCTAATCGAGCGATCTACCGCCATCAAGCGCGATCGCGAGCGTATCTGTGTCACTCTATGATGAATCATTATCAACAGAGAGGGAATTTCCCGCCCGACGGACCGACAAGACCAGACCAAACCAAACCTGAAGGAGAAGTATTGGACCGAGTACGTAATTTGCGCATTCGGTTGCGCCATTTGACGGATCTGACCTGTCAAACGCGCACGTTGTTGTAAATCGTGAGGAGAGCAGTGAGGAGAGGGAGTGAGATGGTTTTAAGGTGAGCGATCACCATTGGCATAATAATCAAACAAGGTAGATTAGATCGTGACCCCCAAATGAAACCCCCAAAATGAGTGGATTCACTAACTTGTTCTATTCCCGTTCCATTACCTGTTTCTGTTCTATCGGATCTACTTTGTCTCCGAGCGGGGAGGACTGGGGTGCAGTGAGTGGTTCGAGATGGTATCGTGCCATATCTCATCTGAGTCGACTTATTCAAGATTGGAGCGGGGAAAAGTGGCATGATTCCAGGAGCCAGTCCTTCCATATCAATTATTGAAGCAAAAAAGTGGTGAGTATTCTGAAAAAGAGTCGAGTTTCATCCCAATCCATATTTTACGCCCCGACTCCAAAACCTGCCAGCAAAGAAAAAACAACAAGAGTGGAAAATCCGAATACGCTTCATCATGACGCCTCGCTCAGTCCACTTTCAAGGGACTCCATTTCATATTTCCAGGGACCTTGTAGATGCGCCAAGTCATTTACTGTACCATGATCAGATGTGAGGTTGCATTGGTCCTTGGTTGACACATGTCATTCATATGTGTGGTGCATCAGACTCGTCTGAGACCGCGACCTCGACAGAAACACCCTGTGAAGCAAGTTAGATGATTGAAACGAATTGAGATAAAAACAACATACAATCGCACTAGACATAGTCAGTAAGGGCTCTTGATCTGGGAATTGGGAGCTACTTACAAAGGCGCTTGATGATCCTTCATTGTGAATGAGACAGTATCCGCCGCCGCACTTTTTGCAAAACTTTTGCGTGCGCTCAATACAGTCATTGCACTAGATACCAATTAGCTTCCATTTTCAGCGACAGTAAAGGTGTAGTGCGCACATTGATGCCGCATTCCCAGCAGCTCCGCGAAACATGTCTCTTCACATCATCACCAGCATAAGGATGATAACACGTCTCACACCACCACTTATTACACGCAACACAGAACCTATCCCTCAAACAATCAGCACACCTCGGCACGAAATCCTCATGTCCCGGGCGCGGCGTCGTGGCAGCCTGCACGGATGACGAGAGGATCGGCGGCGGAGCTAGCAGCGGTAGCGAAGAGCAGTGTGTCCCAGCAGTCATGACACCCTCTGGCGCTTTGCCACAGCCCGCGCAGCCACCCACGGAGAAGGTAGCGATTGCTGGGCTGCACGGCGAGGAGACGCTGCAGGACCCAAAGGCTGGTGAGCTGGCATGGCGAGGACCCTGGCAGAGCACTGCGTCGAAGGAGATGAGGCCCTGGCAGGCGAGTAGGCATTGCGCCCAGTCGTCCATGTCGCTGGTGCTGTTGAGGACACGGCCCTTTTTGGACCACCACGTATCAGAGTTCTGGGAATTTTCATCGCAGGGCATGGGGCCAAAGACGTAGACTGCTTTGAGTCGTGGGTTCTCTGGGCGTGAGCTGCGACAGGCGTATGCTAGCGCTGCGCGAAGCTTGCCATGGTTCAGATTGTTGACGCCGCGGATCGAGAGCATGCGCACGCTGTATGACGGATCGTTGATGATCTCATGACATAGCTCAGCTGTCACGGAGAGTCCATCGAGGATTAGAGACTGAACATCACGAAGAATATCGCGTTGTCGTAGGGTAGAGAAAATGCCCCTCAAGGGCCCGGCGTAGAAGCTATGGATCCTGTAAGCTAAAAAGCCGTTTTAAAGTGGTCGCAGCGCAGAGGACAAGGGTAGAGTGGATAATGAGCAATGGGTGAACTCACTCATCTTCAGTCAGGTAATCAGAAAGAGTGACATTATGCCAGACTGCAAGATTGCGCTCTGTTTCTTTATGGGCGTCTTCGCAATGCGCTGTCTTGACCCGTGTAAGATCGATATGACGAAAGGTACCGGGCGTTTGGTGGAGAAGATATCGAATATCGCGACAGGTTGCGGCGAGGTTTAAAAGGCCTGATACGGGGAGGTAAGGTAGGGTGTGACGAAGGACGAGAGAATTGTATAGAGTGTCAAAGAGGGTCAAGCCCTTTGTTTGGATCCGAGTGATCTCTGCGCGCGTTTGGTGGTCGACGATAACTTGGCTCATGTCAGGCTGGCATGAGTATTACAAGAAATTGGGTATTCAATGATGAAGCAGCCCAACTGGCAAGGAGGGCTAATGGGGGGATATAAGGGGGGAATGATAGAGAAAGAGAGGAGGAGTCATGAGGGTTGGTGGTGAAGGATATATAGCTACGATATACGGAGTACACATGTTGAGACAAGACATGAGGGATGGGCCATGTCATGCCAGCGGCCAAAGCGGCAATGATTTACTGGGAACAGATTTGGTCTGGGGGAGATACTATGCACCGTTTGGGTGGGATGGGGACATGACATGGCCCGGGATAATAGTAGCAAAGATGGGCTGAGATGAGATTGGATTGGCGAGCCAAGTTCAGGTGGCTCGGAGGGTTTGATGTGCTGCACGTTTGTGAGTCAACAAGCTACAAATAACATTAACATTACACAAGCTTGTTAGTTGACAAGCTTGGATGATCAAGTGGGGGGACCTTTTCTCAACAACACCAAAAGAAGATGCAGTACATAACGTTCCGGCTGAACCGGATACAGAATAACGGCATGCATAAGATGTGAGAGGTGAGAGGGGGGATCGGCCCGTGTGAGCAGTCGATGTGGGGATTGGATGCAGTGAGAGAGGAATCGGCCAGACTGATGATATCTTGACAAGATGGCATCACCAAAACCAAGGTTGGGGGATCTTATCTCGAGAGGCGCACCATTCAATAGCTGAGCTTTGCGGCGGGCTAATGAGCATGGGTAGGTTGCGTGTAGGGGTCCTACTCGACTTCTGTGCCGTAGATCAAAAGAGCCCCCTTTGGCGGGTAAAATGAGCTGTGTCACATTGAAGGTGTACAGCTACCCTGATCAACATACCAGGTGTTTTGCAGATCCTACATTTCGGCGTCCGAGACTGCCAAGATAATAACCTCAGTTGAGGAAATGATGACTTTTCAGGGCAATTAGCTACGTTAGTTAAGTTGAAAGAAAGCCTGGAACTGGTAGTGTCAAGCTCTGTATATCTCGTCGGTCCGGGGATGCATTGCCGGGGCCTCATCATGACCGCTTTGAATTCAGCCATCATGGATGGGTTAGGTTGCGCTGCATTTAGCCAATTCTGTGGGGGTCAAAACACCAACTCTGTTTCACTCAGAGTCGCGGACTTGTAAGAGCGGTGAATAAAAAAAGAAGAGAGATGTTTCGATCGACGTTGTGGCCATACAGATTTGCCAAGACGGATCTGCTGTGTGATTATGCTCTGTGCCGCGTCCTCATTATACTCTGGAATTACGCGTAGTTTTGTTCAAGCCACGTTGATCACTGAACAACAAATATCACTGGCGATGCATTACTTGCTACGTGTAAGGTGAGGCGGGCTATACGGAAACTTGGATGTTTCGAACAGGGAGAGATGAATAGTCTGTAGTCTAATTTTAACCATGATATTAAGAGTTGGGCATTGTCTGTGCTTTGAGTCAACTCATGATACGGATCTGCGAGATCTAATGACAGCTCTGATACCGAATGCGTACGAGATGGACTGCTTGTCAAGGCGAGGTGTCGGTGTTTTGTTAGTCCGTCGGAGATCGGAAATCCGATTATGTAAGGCTTGTAGGCAGCTCAGATCTGATGCGTTCTGGCTTCTGGACGATGCTGGAAGAACGTCACCGAAATAGCTGACTGAGCATCGCCGCTGAGAGTCTGTTTCTCGTGATTCAGTGTTAACGACATTTTGATTTCAAGCAAAAAATAGTATTAATTGATTCTGTCGGTTTTATCTATGTTTCTCATATTATGACTGCCATATTTCGTCTTTGATCGCCACTACGTAATTACATCTAATCAACCCCCCACCAAATCATCACAGACCCTCACATCATAACTTCTACACATTACAGCCCAATCATGGAAGAGCCTGCACCCCTGCGCTGGTCAAGCGCATTGCCCGTGATAAGTCCCTCTGCAATAGCGACCAAGAATCTTCGCGGCGACAAGATTCTTCTTCCACAATCTGCTCTTGAACAGCTTCTAGCCGCCGCGCGATCTCGACCTTCGACGACGACGGTCCGATCAGATCCATGGTCATATTCCTCGAGCGATGCCGATACCGCACAACAACTACCAAATCCTTTAATATTTCGACTCGTTAATCCGAAGAACAAGAATGCTGTCTTTGCGGGTATCAGGGAGTTTTCGGCGTCCGAGGGAACATTGGGGTTGAGTCCGTGGCTGACGGAGGCTTTGGGCATTCAAGAAGATGAATGCGTGTCGCCGAAAGAGGTTATAGATTTAGAACAAGACACAGCACAGGAAAGCGAACAAATGGACTTGGATGGCATTCAGATCAAAGTCGAGGCGCGACAACTTCCGAAGGGCACGTACGTTCGACTCAGACCTCTAGAAGCAGGCTATAACCCCGATGATTGGAAACCACTACTCGAGCGACAATTACGGGAAAACTTTACAACACTAAGCAAAGGTTCAATGCTGGCAGTAAAGGGTGCGCGCGGGGAGGAGTTCAAGCTGCTCGTGGACAAGGTCGCTCCTGAAGGAGATGGCATCTGTGTCGTGGACACGGATCTCGAAGTCGATATCGAAGCTTTGGACGAAGAACAAGCGCGGGAAACATTACGACGAATCATGTCTGCGCAAAGAGGAACTACGGATGGAAGTTCTACCGGCGGAGAGATTGATATCTGGAAGGCTGTTGAGGGGCAGGTCCTTGAGGGTGAATACGTGGATTACGTGCTTCCCTCGTGGAATAAATCACAACCTCTTGCGATTGAGCTTACGACTGGCGAAGTTGAGGATGCGCTCGATTTATTTGTTACGCCGAAATCTTCGCGACAACGAGCGCTGCCACGGGAAAGTGTTCATGTTTTTGGGGACTTTTCACCCGCGGTTGATGGGGTCAAGAGGATTGTGATAAGTCCTACGAATGTGGAATTGGAGGGAGCGGAGCAGATCATCATATCGGTGCATGGATACAGACATCCAGACGCCACAGCGTCGCCGAAGACATTACAGTATTCACTACGAGCCAAGGTGGACTTACAAGACGCCAAAGCCGAAACGAATGGGCTATCCAACGGGGCAGGGGAACAAGAACACGCTCCCGACGAGGAGCAGTGCAGTAACTGTTTACAATTCATCCCGAAGCGGACGATGGTTCTACACGAAAACTTCTGTCGGAGGAATAACATTGTCTGTCCCAAGTGCAAATCTGTTTTCAAGAAGGGCTCTTCGGAATGGGAAGCGCATTGGCATTGTGAAAAGGACAGTGCTTTTGGGAACTCGACGGAGAGCAAGGCGAAGCATGACGATATCTTTCACACAGAGCGACAATGTCCACACTGCGAATTTTCAACGAATTCGATGGCTGATTTGGCGCGACATCAGACGAGCGTGTGTCCTGGGAAGTTGATTCTCTGTCGGTTCTGTCATCTCGAGGTTCCCCAAGAAGGCGATCCATTCAACCCCAGTCCAGAGGTTGTTCTGTCTGGTTTGACAGCTCATGAACTTGCCGATGGAACACGGACGACAGAGTGTCACCTCTGCGATAAGATTGTTCGTCTGAAAGATATGGAGACACATCTCAAGCACCACGAACTCGACAAAGTATCTCGTCTCAAACCACCAATCTGCCGCAACGCCAACTGTGGAAGAACAATGTTCGGCGTCGGATCAAGAGGCCAAGTCCGCCAAACCGCCTCCACCGACCAAGCCTCCAACTCCATCGGTCTCTGCTCAATCTGCTTCGGCCCCCTATACGTGAGCATGCACGACCCCGAAGGCAAAGCCCTCAAACGCCGCATCGAGCGCCGCTATCTCGGGCAGCTCATGACAGGCTGTGGAAAGTCCCACTGCGCGAATCCATGGTGTAAGACTGGTCGCGCAAACGCAGGTCTTGAGGCGAAACCGTCTAGTGCGAGGGAGGTTCTCCCGCTGGTGAAGCCGCTACTGGGCGACGTGACGAATATGGATGCGCCGCTATGGTTCTGCACGGATGAGGGGAGCCAGAGGGGCAGGAAGTTGGCGGAGATGATGGCGGAGGAGGGGGTTTGGGATGTTGAGTGGTGTGTTGCTGCGGCGGAGGCTGAGAAGGGGAGTTTGGAGAGGATGAGGGATTGGTTGCAAGCTTGGGCGCCTACGAAGTAGAGTTGTTGTATACTTTGATGATTATGATGATGTGGTGTTTGGGGATAGAGATAGACGGGATAGAGCATGGTACAGCTGCAAGCACTTTGACAATATGATGAATATGGATCAGATCGCATGGCTAGATGCCGAATACGGAATTGAAGGTGTTGTATAGTTACATTCCTATTCCATCCGGATCATTCGGAGGAGGTCAGACGATGGTCTGATATTCTCACCATGATAACTGTAATCCTTGAAATCACAATTGTTCTGTGGTTGTATGCATGACTCGAAACACTTATCGGTCATGGCCATGTCAAGAAAACCCATGTGAAACAGGAAATGCTTGCTTCTTGATTTTTGACATTCTGGGTTCAAGGATCTTCACATCTAGTGACGGTCCATGACGTTGATGGGCGATGCCGAGTCAGGACTGCAGATCTCTCGAAACAGAAAAAAAGAACAAAAAAAAGAAACAAAAAAATATAGAGCACAAGTCTAGGGTAAAGTTGAGCTGATAATGATGCGGGCCTCAATCCGCAAGAGATACAAGTGAGGAGAGATATCTACTGGTCAGAAATGGAAATATCACCATGTTCAAGGTTTACACCAAGAGATGGGCTCTGCCAGGATATGAATAGCTTACGACGCTTGTAGGGTTGGAAGGTTCTCCAACTTGAGCGAGTGAGTTGTCAACGTATTCGATTCCTCAGTCATCAACTCAATCATACCTCGCCAATCTTCAACACCAACAAATCTATCTCGCTCTTTTTTTACTTCCTCTCTTGGTATTTCTATAACTACTGAATAGCTTCGCGCTACCCCGCGGACTAAGGTACCCTTTTCTCACCATCCATTTTACCCGCCCGCCTGGCTCGCGGGCTCCAGTATCCGATCTCAGCTAAACCAGGTCAAGAGTAGGGACCACCAGCTGTTCTAGGCTTTTAGCTTCACCCCCAACACCTCAATTGATTTGATTCATCAACAACCAACAAAACGTTCCGTTATCGCTCCACCCTCATCCATTATCATCATCCTTTCAAAAACTCCAACTTTTCTTTGATCACGCATCAAAGGCTTGGGCTACAGTGCTGTATTATTGGCGACCCCAGGCTGTCAATACCACCTTCTCCATACACTATCGGCCCAAGCGAGATGCCCTCTGTGGTGACCCCCGTCGTCTGACGCCCGGCCCCTCCCCCATTCTATCGTGTCCCCATCTGCATCAGCTCCAATCCCCATCCCAACCCATCGCGGGACATTCGGTAACTCTTCCTATCGAGAACAAGCTCCTTGCTCTTGTCTCACTTGATATCGCTCAACACAACACAGCACAACTCAAACCTCAAACTTCATCTTCTCATCCACGACACTCTCTCCTTTCCCCTCGGTTATCGTTGACGACAACACCCCTGCCCTGGTCCACGCCAGATAAGACCAGCCCAAGTGCGCCATCGCGCCACATAACCCAGCTGCTCTCCTCGTCTTCTCCTTCACATCTTCACCATGGGTAACTCCAGCACAAAAGAGTCTCGCCCCGAGGGCGATCCTCGTCAATATGCAGGTCCCGGCGATCCCTCAGTACGCGAGCATTTACAAACCGCCAACTCGAGATCGAACCGACGGATGAGCAGAGCCGAGATAAACATCTTTGGTATCGGTCCCAGCTCCTCCCGCAATCGTGAGCAACCAGATGTTCCCTTTGAGCGTCGCGAAACAAAGCAGGAGCGCGAGGCGAGGAGGTTAGAAAGGGAGCGCGTGGCTCGAGCAAAGGAACGGGAGAGGAGTATGCGCGAAGAACATGTCGATGGAGGTTATCTAGTAACATTGGGCACCTACACTGGTACTGAGGACTTTAGCAAGCCTGTCGTGAGGCAGCTACAGGTGCGTTCTTTGTCCCTATTGTTCTTATCGGTAAGCTGACATCACCCAGATAGAGAGAAAGCTTGCGCCATTCTGGCGAGGCCTCAATGATTGGTCTTCGAGCTGGGCCGAGCATCAACTCGTCGCTGCAGCTCGTGGCCTTCCTATACCCCCCGCCGATGCGCCTCCCGATCCAGAATTGATTCCGCAACCTCCTCCTGCAGAGAATCCATCTTCTTCGAGTCAGAACCTCCAGAACTTGACAGTGCCTATGGGACCTAGGACACTTTCTGCCGCATCGGATCGCAGTGGCTCAAATACACCCTCCGGTCTCCATTCGCCGTCGACACCTGGAGGGAGCAAGTCGCCATTCAAGCCTCGAGCCAAGGCTCTTGCTGCTGCCCTCAGCGGTGGTTCTCGGAATGCATCTTCAACCGATTTGTCGCCCAAGGAGATTTCTCTCCCCCATGATCCCTTTGTGAACGGTCAGCCCATGGAGGTTTTCCTGTACAAAGACGCTGAGGAGTGTCCAATCTGCTTTCTCACATATCCTCCTTACTTGAACCGCACTAGATGTTGTGACCAGAATATCTGCAGCGAATGCTTTGTTCAGATCAAGCGCGCTGAACCTCACCTCCCTGAGCATCACCCCAACGGTGAAGCTCGGGATCCTAATGAGGGTCTCAACCCGGACGATCCGCCCGAGATGCTGATCTCGGAGCCTTCGGCATGCCCCTACTGCCAACAGCCCGAATTCGGCGTCACATACGACCCTCCTCCCTTCCGCCGGGGTCTCGCCTACTCGAGCGGCCCATCCCATGGCACAGCCATGTCTTCGCAGACTTCACTAAACAGCACACTACAGACCCCACCCATACCCGGCCGTCGACGCGCACATAGTTTGTCTGCGAACGCGCCGAATGTCATTACCACCGATCGCGTGCGTCCCGATTGGGCGTCGAAACTTGCATCAGCGAGGAACCACCAAGCGCGAAGAGCAGCAGCAGCAACTGCCCTTCATACGGCCGCATTTCTCATGGGCGGAAACGAACAGAGATCGATTCTTCGCCCAAGTCGATTTGGCCGAAGGAACACTGGAAACAACGATTCGAATGCTAGTCCCAGCCCTAGCGGACACGGTCAAGCAGACGGTGCACAGGACGATGCGAGCGAGGGACCGGAACCTGGAGCTAGAGGATCTTCACGGAACGGTACAGGACGAAGGAGTCGCATGGACGAACTTGAAGAGATGATGTTTATGGAGGCTGTTCGTCTTTCTCTTGCTTCTGAAGAAGAGCGCAAACGTAAGGAGGAAAAGGCTATTCGAAAGGAGACTAAGAGACGAGAGAAGGAGGAACGTAAAGCCGCCAAGAAGGGTGGAAATCCCTACAGTGGAAGTGCAAGTGGTGCGAGCGCTAGTAGCTTGTCACTCGGAGGATTGGGTCGACGACGAGGCAACAGTACTGCCAGCAATCTCCGTGTAGAAGCTACCATGTCCAGGGCATCACAAGCTTCGAGCACCCCGGATTCGCCAGCAGAACCCAAGGCTAAGGACGATGGGCCCGCTGGAAAAGGCAAGGGAGTGGATCGAGGCGCATCTGACACCCAGGCTGGACCAACATCATCATCGAGTTCTCTGCCACTACCGGCTGGACCTTCGCGTGGAGGATCACATCTTAGGCAGATGAGCAATGCCTCCTCAGTTGGATCTTCAGTCAACGACAGTCCTGTTGGCACATACACAGGACCCGACTATCTGGGCGGCGACCTGGGTCCTCGGTCTAGTGGACTGAGCCTCGGTGCCTACAGTGACGATGGAGAACGAGACGGCGGAAGCGCCGGATCCGAGCCCATGTTCAACTTTAGCAGTCTCGCTCAAATGGTTGGTGCCGATCTCGAAAACGGCCAGATGCGCCGCGACGAGGAGGGAGAGTCTCACGATACGCATGGTCGACCGCTCTCACAAGTGAAGGAGGATGAGAAGGAGGACGCAGAGGCAGAGCACGTCGAGGGTGTGACAGCTGCCAAGACAGAAGTTGTCCCTAGGTCTCTTGCTGCTCCAGCTGTCATGATCACACCAGAAACTCCCGCGCCTGTGGATGAGGCAGAACATGAGGCTAAGCAACTCGGACATTCTGGCTTTACGACGGTGACGGGTCGACCTGCTGCAGAACAGAGACACTTTTAGACGGGCTTTTTATGAGGCAAGAGAGGGATTTTGGGATGCATAGGCTTTTAAACATACGACGGACGGAAGAAGCGTTGTCGGGGAATGTACTTTGTATAAGAGCACCATGTGTAGTACCGTATACTCATAACGGGCATGTAATATCTATGCCACGAGGATCAACACAATGCTCACTGGTATCAAATATTTTATTCTTTACTTCGTGGTCTGTCTATGTCTTCTTGACTTCAACCTTGAACTTCTCCATCCACTCACTAAACTCATCACTCTCTCCCTCCCACCCAAGCTTCAAAACCTCACTAACGCCAACCGCACTCTCAAAACAATCCTCCATGAGCGTATCGATCTCCTCCGCATCAAGCTCGTAGAACGCACCAGCCAAATCACCGAATTTATGCGGCAGTATCTCGAGAACACTCGCTGCTTTGTCCAGCTTGGAGGGAATGTCGCCTGTGGTGGTGTCCTTGGGGAGTTTCTTGAAGCGCCGCTTGGATATGGCTTGGTAGAGAAGGACGATCATTCGGAGGCGCTTGAGGGTTGAGTCGAGACGGGGGCGGATCTTATCGGGGTCGGATTTTGGGATGGCGGAGGAGGAGTTCATGAGGTCGTCCAGCATTTCTTGGTCTGTGAGCGATGCATTGTTCATATCATCGGCCAATCCATCAACATCGTCTTCGTCATCCTCCTCTTCTCCCCACTCCTTCAACTCCTCCATAACATCCTTCAGCGTATCCCTCCACTCCTCCGCCTTCCGAACATAAAACCCCCCAACCCCCAGATCCGCAAGCTTAACAACCTCATCACACGCATCCCAAAGCTTACCCGTCAAAACCAGACTCCCCTGACTCCCACTCCTCTCCACAGACGGTATAACCTTGCCATCATCCGGAACACGCTTCAGCAGACCCCACAGCTCAACGAGTACCTTCTGGCAGCGGTATGCGAGTTCTTTTCGTACGACGCTGGTGTAGAGATCGGGGGTGCAGGCTTGCGCGGCGGTGGCGAGGCCGGGGATGGGACCCTTGATGAGCTCCCGGATCACGGTGCTGATGGCGCTGGGGGTGAAGGGCTCGTTTATTATGAGGAGGGAGATTTTTGTTGAGTGGGCGCGGATGAGGAGGGATGTGTCGCGGGCGAGGGATAGGGCGTTTATGGAGGTTGTTTCGGGGGAGGAGGAGGGTGTTGTTGGGGTGAGAGGGTTGCGTTGGATGGTGGTGAGTGTTGATTGGAGTTGTTCGAGGAGGGTTGTAGCTGTTGCTATGAGTGTAGCGAGAGCCTTGCGAGACTCTTCATCGTTGGGGGCCATGTTGACTCTGATCAGCTGTAGAGTACAAGGTAGTGTAGATGGTGATGATGCGTCACAGTTTTGCTGGTGTTGGAGGGGTTTACTTTAGTTCTTCTTCTTTTTTCTCGTCCCCCACCTTTAGTGCCCTTCCTCCCCCAGGCACGGATTTACTTCCGCGTCTCAGATCCTCCCGAACATTTACCGTCCAGGGGAGCTTTTACAGTGGAGACCTCTCTCTGGAATGCTCCCCTGTCCCCTAAAGTCAGTTATTATCCCTTTGGATCCGAAGGAGCACCACCTTTGTACCAACAGGGGGGATAAGCTAATCAAAATGTGATATATTAAAGTACTTAGCTACCACCTATTTTTATAAGTAATAGAAGTACTAACAATATTTAGAGTTATAAAGAGCTATATTATACTATTTGCAGCCCTATCTTATTATTAGGGCCTAACCCTAATTAAGATTATTTACAGATGCCTTATAAAGGCCTTATTTTTAAAAGGAGAGTACTTACATTCCTTCTAA